>JBBPMM010001035.1:0-10152 GCA_038090335.1 Solioccasus polychromus
GAAACCTACCTGAGGATATTTTCCGAAGGTCGCCCAGACAGATGGGTAGACTTATTACCCCTGGCTGAATTTTCCCATAATTCCAACATCCATTCTTCCACCCAGAAGACTCCGTTCTCTCTAATGTTCGGATATGAACCCAGGGGATATCCCCCTCTTGGAAAGATGTTTATCCCTGCCCTGGAAAAACGACTTACCCTTCTCGAGGAAGCACGGAAAGAAGCTCTCACAGCTCACAAGAATTCTGCTCGGATCATGAAGAAATGAACCTTCTCTAAATTTAGACCCTGGAAAGTCGGAGACAAGGTATGGTTGGAAGCCTGAAACCTTCGTTTCCGTCATACTTCCAAGAAACTCCTCCCTTGACAAGAAGGACCCTTTGAGATTTCAAAGGTCATCTCCCCCCTTGCCTATGAACTCTGTCTACCTCCATCCTGGAAAATCCATAACATCTTCCATGCCTTGCTCTTGTTGTCTTATTGGGAAACTCCCGAACATGGACCCAATTTCCTAAAACCACCGTCGGAGGAGATAGAAGGAGAAGAAGAGTGGGAAGTCGAGGATATCTTGAATCACCGCAGAACATGAGGACAGAGGCAATACCTGGTAAAGTGGAAAGGATATTCCTCCACTGAGAATACCTGGGAACCAGAATCTAATCTAGGAAATGCCTCTAAGGTGTTGGAAGAGTATAAAACTCGATGACATCTTTGAAGCTCTGCTAACCCACTTTACACCTCCATTCATCCGTCACTTTTACTTTCCAACATGTCATCTCCTGCCATCTATGCCGAACATCTCCCAGTCTCCTACCATCATATCCTCTTTGGCACCATCCTTGCCAACCCCCGCCCCCTTTTCTGCATTGAACATGACCCTCTTTGGAGTCAAGTGACCTCGTTGCAGACGATGGTACACTTGTACCACCAAATTTACACTACTGATCTGCTATTTCAACAGTCTCGCTCAGGAGCTAGCTCTGCATTTACGCAAGCTATCGACCACTCTACCCAGCAGACGCTGGATCACCTCCTCAACCTTATGCATCAAGAGGGCTTTTGGTTCTTCGTGAATCATATCCCATCGTTCACCATCCCCACATTGCAATCCCTCCTCGATGGACTTACCCCTACCAAGGAAACTTGTTATCAAGGGTACCCTCTTACCATCACCAATGGGATAGAACCCCACTTTCTTCTCTTTTCACCCTCTTCTCTGAGTCCGCCATCATCCCCCTCTCCTCCTACTCCTGCTCATTGACCTTGTCGTTGTCCCGGATGCCAACCCACTCCTTACTCCATTCCTACTCAATCTCGTCTTTTGTCTTATGACAATACCCCAGCCCTATCCATGCCTGAACCCACTAGACCTATGTGGACCCCCCAGCCAGAATGGGAACAACCACTACCCAATCATCTGGCATCTTGTCCCTCTACTCCACCACCACTTCCTTCCAGTTCCCCTCCTCCGGGAACTCTTACCCACCCCATCAATGTCGACTCCCTTCCTGATACTCCTGTTCACTCTGGACAGTGTTTCAAATGTCAACAATGGGGACATTGGTACATGGAATGTTGACAGTATCATTGTCCCAAGTGTTTTCTTTGGGCCCCGGGACACCAGCAAAGTTTCTGTAAAGGTCTCCCTTGTGACGGATGTGGGACTACGGGACATAAGGTATCTCGTTGTCTGGATGTCTTGACTAATTCGCCTGTCGTGGAGTGGATTGTTGAAGAAGCAGTTTCTTCTGGAGGTGAAAATAATTCAGCTTAGTAAGCTGAAAGTTACGAAGGGGGTAATGTTATGGTTTTACTTGGGACCCCTATCTTTTCCTATTTCTCCCATGTTTCCTATTTTTTCCCATTTCTTGTTCCTATTTCTCCTGTCTTTCCAACTTTACCCGTTTTACCTTGTAGCACTGGAGCTAAGGGTTTTCCGTTATAAGCATATATTCTCCAGAACATTCTAGATAGTTCCCTTTTCTTCTCTTGGTCTGTGCGCCGTTTCTCTACCTATAAATAGGTAGACTTTTCATCCATGTACCCTAGCTAGTTCTACACAATCCAAGTCTAGTAACCAGCAAGCCACTCAGGACAAGCGAGACCATCACCATTCCAGTACTCTCAGCCACCATGCTAAGGAGTTCTCTCACTCATTGAGGAGTGACTTATCAGCTGATCATCTTCCTTGCAACCGTTCAGGCGGACCTTCCGTACAGACGCATCAATACCCACTATTGGGAGATGACCGTTCTCATTGTAATCATCCTAGGATTACCTCAAAGGCACATTAGCATATACCACCACATATATTTCATCGGTTACTAGCTGAGTTACTAGCCTCAGTGTAACAACGTTCTCATAAAACCTGAAGATCGGTGGAAAGCGGCGTTTATCACTCCCTTTGGCCTCTTTGAACCAACAGTTATGTTCTTTGGGTTATGCAATTCCCTGGCCACGTTCCAAGCATTCATGAATGATGGACTCCGTGATCTCATCTCAGAAGGGTGGGTGGTCATTTACATGGACGATATCCTTATCCACTCTTTGGATCCCATTCAACATACCGAGCGCACTAAACGTGTCCTTCAATGTCTAAAAGACCTTCATCTTTGCCTAAAAATCTCGAAGTGTTCCTTTGACATAGAGGAAGTCGAATATTTAGGAATGGTTATTGGACATCATCAGGTGTCCATGGATCCCACCAAGTTGAAGGCCATCCAGGAATGGCAACCACCAACATCGGTAAAAGCAGTCCGCTCTTTTTTGGGGTTCTGCAACTTCTACCGAAAGTTCATTGCAAACTTCTCAACCATCGCACAACCCCTTATCGATCTCACCAAGAAAACGACTGCTTGGGATTGGTCTGGCTCCCATGAAAATGCTTTTCGTACTCTTCAACAACTTTTCATGTCCACTCCAGTTCTTCAACTTCCCAATACTACTTTACATTTCTTCCTGATGACCGACGCCTCCCTTGTTGCCACTGGTGGTGTTCTCATGCAGAAAGACACCAATGGAGATCTCCACCCTTGTGCCTATCTGTCAAAAACTTTGTCCCCTGTGGAACGGAACTACAATATCTATGATCGGCCTTCAGCTTAGTGGGATCCATGGACACTTGGTGGTGTCCAACAACCATCCCTAGGTACTCAACTTCTTCCACGTCGAAAGAACATTTAGAAATTTTGAGACAGAGATGGAGATCTTTGAGACGTTGGAGGACTTGTTTAGTTTGTTTGGTATGTTCAACAGGATCTGAAGAATGGATCAGGATATCATCCATATAAATGACGACCCATCCTTCAGAGATAAGATCCTGGAAACCATCGTTCATAAATGCTTGGAATGTGGCTGGGGAGTTACACAGCCCAAAGAACATCACTGTTGGTTCGAAGAGACCAAAAGGGGTGATAAATGCTGCTTTCCATCGGTCTTCTGGTTTGATGAGCACATTGTTATATCCCCATCGAACGTCGAACTTGGTGAAGATTGTTGAATCCTTCAACTTATCCAAGAGATCAGAAATGAGGGGAAGAGGATAAGCATTCTTTACCGTATGCGAGTTGAGATACCGGTAGTCCTGACATGGTCATAGAGAGCCATCTTTCTTCGGTACAAAGAAGAATGGGGATGCTTGGGGGGATTTAGATGGGACGATTCGTCCGGTTCAAAGATGTTCGTCGATGAACTCCTTACAAGTATCCATCTCTTTGGGATTAAGAGGGTAGACCTTGGCAATTTTAGGAATGAAAGAATTGTTAAGGTCGATCCCATGATCAAAGGGTTGAGATGGAGGGAGGAGATCGTGGGTCTTTTCTTTGAACACGGATGCATATTCTTGGTACTCTGGTGGTAAAGTTTTCTCCTTCTTTGGTGTGGCGATTGTGGCTTCAGTAGTGATGGTGGTCTTTCGAAAGGATTCCACCAGGTAATGCTGTTCCAGAGCTTCTCCCTCCGCATTATGATTTTCAGGGAGATCCAGTATGGCGACGATTCAATTGGCCCAATTGATTCGTGGGTTTACTTTCGTAAACCATGGGATTCCTAAGATTACTCGGTCTCCCCTGCAATTTAACATGAGGAATTGGATAACTTCTTCCTGTCCGTTCACGTTAACAGCAAGGAAAGTTTCCTTTCGAATGAGCCCCCCTTTATTAATGGACCCATCTGCATTTGATGCTTTTATAGGGGAAGGAAGTCGTCTAGTGGGGAATTGGTACTTAGCGATGGTGACAGGATCAATGAAATTTTCAGTGGCTCCTGAGTCGAGAAGAGCATTGATTTCAGCAGTTTTCATTCCATGTAAGAGAGAGATGGGAATACAAATGGATTTCTCTTTCTTATAAGTACAAAGGATAGGAGTGGAATGTTCGGGAGGAGAAGACGCTGATGCTTTCCTCTGTTCTAAAAACCCTGAATTCTTTCAGCTATACTCATTCTGAAGACTTTTGTTTCGTCCTCTTCAAAACATTCCTGGAGAACATGTACTAGTTCCTTCTGGTCAACTTTCCTCCCTTCAAGAACTTTTAAGTACCGGTCTAGGTCGGAAGATGGGGGAGGTTCTGGTGCCTTAGGAGGGTCTGGGACGACGATGGTGGCTGCCTTAGTCTGGTTCTGGAAGGGGTTGTTGGATCGAGCGGGGGTGGATCCTTTGGCTTTCTTATCATCCTGAGGGTGATTATGAGTAGTGCAACCCTTCTTATGACAGATAAAGCACTGTCCTTCTCTGATATGACGTGCTTTCTTGACAGGTGAGAGTTGAATGGCGTCAACTTCCATGGCATTAGGGTCCTTCCTGTCGTTAGCGAAGTTTCTCCACCCTAAACCCTTACACACATCCTTGATGCGTTCCTGCTGCGCATTAAACTTACTGGCTTGATCCATCCATCCCTGAAGCATAGTAGGAACAGTAGCCATAGAAAGGATGTTGGTAGCAATCTTCTCATCTAACCCTCTTCCAAAGTATTCTATGAGGGCTTCTTTGTCAGAGAGGCCAGTTTGGGCAGCAGCAAGAGAGAAGTCGGCGACGTATTTGGCGAAACCGTCTTTATCTCTAGTATTCTGTGAGAGGTTTCAGATGGTTTGGTGAGCTTTGCTAGCGGTATCAAAGGAGAAAAAAGTCTTGGCGAAATCAGCGGCCATAATGGCAAAGGTGCGCTGATTGTCGGGAATATTGGGACTTTCTAGGTGGTAGAACCAACCTTCAGAAAAGACTTTCCCCCTTCCTTTGCTCATCTTATTGAGCATAGTAAGCATCATTGCTTTATCATCGTAGAGATCGTTGTTCATCTTGAAGTATGCTTTCATGGCAAGCATCCAGCATCCAGCATCCTCGGATTCCCTGGAGAAGTCGTCCGGGAGTCCGGCCTTGAGCTCCATAGTCTTGGCCATCCCTTCTCTTCGTCGTTTGAGATAGTCTGCGATTCTTCGATTTTCCTCTTCTTCTACGTATGCACATCTCTGTTCTCGAGAAGCTTCTACTCTTCTCCTAACTGTTTCGTCATTGTGTCCTTCTGCAGACAATTGCTGGGCAAGTCAAGCGTCCTGCTTGTTGTCGAGTTCTTGCTCCCAATCAACCTCCTGTTGTGGGTCTTGCTCAACGTCAATGGGATTCTCTTCGTGAGGTGGGTTTGGGAGTGACGTAGTTCGTTCCAGGGGTACAGCAGAAGAGGAGGAGGCGAAGGGAATGGAGTAAGGGTTATGGGTTTTCTTCTTCTTCTGATAGGGCATAGGGTAGGCGGGACTACGAGGGGGAGTAATGGTGGATAAAGGGGTTCCGTCCGCTGTAGAAGGGGACGGTGAGGGGAGCTAGTTCTTTTGTTACACTGAGGCTAGTAACTCAGCTAGTAACCGATGAAGTATACATGGTGGTATATTCCTATACGTCTTCGAGGTAATCCTAAGATGATTACAACAAGAATGGTCGTCTCCCAATAGAGGGTATCGACGCGTCCGTAAGGTAAATCCTGGACAGTTGCTAGAAAGATGATCAACTGATACGTCACTCCTTGATGAGTGAGAAAACTCCTTAGCATGGTAGCCGAGAGAACTGAAATGGTGGCAATGATCTCGCTTGTCCTGAGCGGCTTGCTGGTTACTAGGCTTGAATTGCATAGAACTAGCTAAGGTACACTGGTAGCGAATCTACCTATCTATAGGGGAGTAGATGATGCACAGACCAGGAAAGAGAAAGGAAACTATCTAGAATGTTCCGGAGAATTAAGACTATAATGGGAAACCCTTAGCTCTGGTGCTACAAGGCAAAACAGAAGGAATTGGAAGAACGGAAAGAACAGGAACAGACATCGGGAAAAGTAGGAAATACAGAAGAGTTAGGAAAGAAATAGGGGTCCTAGTAGAAACCATAACACAATCAATCTTGCTCTTTCCAACAAAATCACTCAGTCTTCCTCCATGGATCCCCTTGTTCTTGATGCCATCTCTAAGTTGATGGAAGACTCCCCTTTATTCCCACGTTCCTTCCCACAGGATTGGTCCTTCTCTGATGGGAAACTCTACTTCCACAATCATCTGTACGTTCCGGAATCCCTTCACCATGACATTGTCTCCTTCATCCATTCCTCCTTCACTGGAGGTCACGGTGGCATTTTCCGCACTCATGCCCTCATCGATCGTGATTTCTGGTGGCCTGGCCTCTCCACATTCATTTGCTGTTTTGTTTCCGGCTGTGCCGTCTGTCAGCAACACAAAGTTAACACTCATCCAGTTGTCCCTCCCTTGTCTCCCATCCTGTCTACCGCCTCTCGGCCTTTTGAACAAATTTCGGTTGATTTTATCACTGACCTTCCTCCAGTTTGCGGTTTTGATTCCATTTTGGTCATGGTCGACCATGGCCTTATGAAGGGGGTAATTTTCACACCTTGTTCCAAAAACATTGATGCAGAAGGAGTAGCCCAGTTATTTTTGGAAAAAGTATTTCCCCACTTCGGTCTTCACTCTTCAGTCATCTCAGATTGAGGTCCTCAATTTACCTCCGCTTTCGCTTGGGAGCTTTCTTGACTCCTTGACTATGATCTTTGCCTCTCAACTGCTTACCATCCACAAACTGATGGAGAAACCAAATGAGCAAACTGTTACGCTGAGGCTTAGTAACTCAGCTAGTAACTGGTGAGATATATGCAGTGGTATATGCTGATACGTCTTCAAGGTAATCCTAGAATGATTACAACAAGAACGGTCGTCTCCCAATAGAGGGTATCGACTCGTCTGTACGGGAGATCCTGCACAGTGGCGAGGAAGATGATCAGTTGGTACTGCACTCCTTGAAGAGTGAGGAAACTTCTTAGCGTAGTAGCTGAGAGTACTGGAATGTTGACAATGGTCTCGCTCGTCCTGAGCAGCTTGCTGGTTACTAGGCTTGGATTGCGTAGAACTAGCTAGGGTACAAGAGCGAGGAGTCTACCTATTTATATGTAGAGGATTGGCGCACAGACCATGAGAGAAAGAGGAACCTATCTAGAATGTTCCAGAGAATGGAGACTATAATGGGAAACCCTTAGCTCCGGTGCTACGAGGTAAAATGGAAGGAATCGGGATCACGGAAGAAACAGGAGGAGAGATCAGGAAAAGTAGGGAACACGGAAGACATGGAAGAAATAGGAAAGAAATAGGGGTTCTAGTAGAAACCGTAACACGAACCAATCCCTAGAAACTTACCTACAGATATTCTCCGAAGGACGTCCCAATAAATGGGTAGATTTATTACCCTTAGCTGAATTCTCTCACAACTCCAACATCCATGCTTCCACCCAGAAGACCCCGTTCTCCCTGATGTTCGGATATGAACCCAGGGGATACCCCCCCCTTGGAAAAATGTTTATCCCTGTCCTGGAAAAATGACTTTCCCTCCTTGAAGAAGCACAGAAAGAGGCCCTCGCGGCTCATGAGAATTCCATGCAGATCATGAAAGAATGAACCTTTTCCAAATTTAGACCCTGGAGGGTCGGAGATAAGGTATGGTTGGAAGCCAGGAATCTTTGTTTCCAACATACCTCCAAGAAACTCCTCCCTAGGCGAGAAGGACCCTTTGAAATCTCTAAGGTTGTATCTCCCCTTGCTTATGAACTCCATCTTCCCCCATCCTGGAAAATCCACAATGTCTTTCATGCTTTGCTCTTATCCACCTATCAGGAGACCCCTGAACATGGATCCAATTTCTTAAAACCACTGTCGGAGGAGATAGAGGGAGAAGAAGAATGGGAAGTCAAGGACATCCTTAATCACCGTGGAACACGAGGACGGAGACAATACCTGGTGAAATGGAAGGGGTATTCCTCTGCCAAAAATACTTGGGAACCAGAATCCAATCTGGGAAATGCCTCCGAGGTTCTCAATGAGTATAAAACTCGTCGACATCTTTAAAACCCCGATCACCCACTTTTACTCCTCCATTTGTCCGTTACCTTTGTCTGTTACTATGTTGATTCCCACTATCTATGCTGAATGTCTCCCCATTTCTTATCGCTGCATCCTTTTTGGCACTGTCCTCGCTGACCCTCATCCCCTCTTCTGTGTGGAACACAATCCCTTATGGGGTCAAGCGACCTCACTGCAGATGATGGTATGCTTGTACCATCAGATTTACACCACTGACCTCCTCTTTCAAAGATCTCATTCTGGTATGAGCTCCACCTTCTCCCAAGCTATCGACCACTCCATCCAGCAAATGCTGGACCACCTCCTGGATCTCATGCATCAAGAGGGGTTTTGGTTCTTTGTAAACCACATCCCATCTTCCACTATCCCCACACTCCAGTCCCTCCTCGATGGACTCACCCCTACCGAGGAAACTCGTTATCAGGGGTACCCCCTTACCATCACTGCTGGGATAGAACCCTGTTTCCTCCTCTCTTTGCCCTCCTCACCAAGTCCCCCATCTACTCCTCCTTCATCTGCACCTACTTGTAGACCTCCTCGTCATCCTCGTCACTGACCTACCCCTTACTCCGTCCCAACTCAACCTCACCTCTCATCTTATGATGATACCCCAGCCCTACCTGTACCCAACCCCACCAGACCCACTTGGACTCCTCAACCGGAGTGGAAACAACCATTACCTGATCACTTAGCATCTTGCCCTTCCACTCCACCACCACCTCCACCACGTTCGCCCTCTCCTGGCATGCCGTCCCACCCTATCGATGTTGACTCCTTACCTGACGCTCCTGTTCGGTTGGGACAATGTTTTAAGTGTCAGCAATGGGGACATTGGTATATGGAGTGCTGACAGTACCATTGCCCAAAATGCTTTTTGTGGGCCCCTGGACATCAACAGAGTTTCTGTAGAGGACTTCCTTGCGATGGTTGTGGAACTCCTGGTCATAAGGTATCTCACTGCCCAGATGTTTTGACCAACTCCCCAGTTGCAGAGTGGATTGTCGAGGAAGCTGTTTCTTCTGGAGGCAAGAATAATTCAGTTCAGTGAACTTAAGACTACGAAGGGGGTAATGTTACAGTTATGGTCCCACCCCTATCTTTTCTTCCATTTCATATTCCTTCCGTCTCCTTCCCTATCTCTTCTGAACTATGATCCTACCCTTTCCATTTCCGATTCTTTCCATTTTACCTTGTAGTACCAGAGCTAAGGGTCCCCATTATAGTCTTCATTCTCTGGAACATTCTAGATAGTTTCCTCTTTCTCTCTTGGTCTGTGCGCTGCCTCTCTACCTATAAATAGGTAGACTTCATACCCATGTACCTCAGCTAGTTCTACACAATTCAAGCCTAGTAACCAGCAAGCCACTCAGGACGAGCGAGATCACCACCATTCCCATACTTCAGGCTACCATGCTAAGAAGCTTCCTCACTCACCGAGGAGTGACTTATCAGCTGATCATATTCCTTGCTACTGTACAGGATTTACCGTACGGACGAGTTGATACCCTCTACTGGGAGATGACCATTCTTGTTGTAATCATTCTAGGATTACCTTGTCGATGCATTAGCATCTACCACCGCATATATTTCATCGGTTACTAGCTGAGTTACTAGCCTCAGCATAACAGATGGATTTCATGATGGGAATGAGGGAATTGTCTCATGATGGCAGGGTTTATATATATATTCATATCACCAATTACATAATTATGACATGACCAAGCACTTACATAAGATATATAAGCACATTACA
>JBBPMM010001036.1:0-10129 GCA_038090335.1 Solioccasus polychromus
TAGCCAAGAGTATGTACTATCTTTCTCTCCAGCAAAGCTTGGTGTGATTATTCCAGGTGATTGCAGTGCGCTTCGCGCACTGCATCAGGGTTAGTTATTGAAAGGGTTTTGGAGGTCACTGTACGTGAGGGCAGCTATTCATGAAGTGAGCCGAATCACCACAAAATGTGCACTCCTTTGGTCTAGAAGACCGCTGGAGGTTCACCTGTTCCTGTTATGTAACAACAGGAGCACCACTGGGCAATGGGGCCTGTGGGACTTGAGATGCCAGGACCGGTGCCGCCCAGGCTGGGTAATATGGCTGGGCGGTCTGTGATTGGCCAGCTGTCAGTAGTGGTCGAAGAGCTGAACCTGTAAGAAGAAACTTGGCTGCGTCAACGGTGTCAGCAATCTCATACGGGTCAGAAGGGTGGTGAGTAATCTTGGTAATAAGTAGACGCTGCTGGACTTGTTGTCCCAAGTCCGGTGGTAGTCTGGTGAGGAATAGAGCATCGCAGTTGAGTTGGGAAAGCTTCCTATTCATGATAAGGAACTTGGAAACCTTTTGGAACTTTCGTTGGTATTCGCCAAGGTCTTCAATAGTCCACATTGGCTTGGCTTGGTACTCCTGGACTAAATATTGGATGTCAGCATGACAATACCAGTTAGTACCTTCACAACCAGGATATAATTCTTTAACAGCTGCAACGAAGTCATCCCAGTCAGCGGGAACAGCCGAAGCTTCGTCTAGAAGCTCCCATCCTTTGGACTCTTCTAAGTCTACATACCGAATGGCAGTGCGAATCTTCTGAGCAGCGGTAAGACCAGTGGCGGTACTGAGTTCGTCAACATCTTCCAGGAACCTGGGAAGAGTGGATGGAACCTTCCCATCAAACTTGGGTGCGTTCTGGGTACCACGAAGTGGCATGGTAATGGGGGTTGGGTTAGACATTGGAATAGGTTGAGCAGAGATAGGTTGAACAGGTGGAGGAATAATCGTTGGTGAAACTGGAGCAGGTGGTGGAGCGATAGTCGAGTAGTCCGGTAAGACCGAGATAGACTGTGATGGGTGGAAGAGGTAAGACAGAGATGACGATGAGGAAGAAGAGAGTGGTGTAAGTGGGGATGGAGGAGTGCAAGGTGATGGTGGACGTTCTGAGTCAGATGAAGGAAGTGGGAGAATTGAGGGAATTGGGAGAATTGAGGAAATTTCCCCTGGGGACTCGACATCCTCCTCTCTTCTAGTCCGAGGAGTTGAGTGAATAAAGGCACTGGGTATTCGGTCACTGTCAGTAGTAATGTCGGTACCAATAATGTCAGCTGAAACATCATCAGTTATTGGAAGATCAGAGTCTGAAACCCTAGTCAAGCATAAAGACTCCAGTGGCTGTGGCTGTCTGTCTGGTGATGGCGGCATGCCTGATTGAGACCAAAGTTCTTCTGACAAATCGGACTTCAGACCAAACTGAGACATATCCAGGTGTGACGAGGTATCCAAGTGAGATGAGATGTCCAGATGAGATGAGCTGTGATGCACATTAGCAGATGGGACCAGTATCAGGATGCTGTCCCCTGATATGTCCAGGTTTCGGAACTCAGCTAGTAAATTTTCAACTTCTAAACAATGGCAGGTCAGTTGAAGACTTCATCTGGAACCCTGGTTAGAGTCCCTCGCAGTGGGCTCCAATTAAATAGACTGAAAGGTGGTTGAATGGACTGCTAGTCCTGGCCACCTGGGGATAGTCTGAGGGTAATTGGGGAGCGAATATGTTCGCCCCAGAGGGACTCTATTGGAGTAGGGTTAGTCCTAGAATGAAGTAGGGCATACAAAGCAGTCCAGTCGTATTCTGGACTGTCATAGGTAGTAGTCTGGGTGTCGTAGAGCATGATGAGGTGTGAAGACTGGCAGTACAGTCCAGAAAATGGTGCAGTAGATGGTATAAACAGTGAGGGAGATGGTTTCCCAATGGTGACGGTAAGTGAGCAAACAGTAGCTGTCATTTCAAATGACAAATACAAAATTTTATAGTCCAGGTATACCCAGACTTCTAAGTATCATATGGAAGAAGTACCTGATGACATAATGAAAATGACAGAAGGCCCAAACATCAAAAGAGACGTCGGAGCTAAGGTCCTAAATGTCTAAGTAATAGAAAGGACTTATGAAAAGAGTAAGTGAATAATAAAAGACAAGATAAGGGGTAGTCCGACCAGTCTGTAGTAGACCGGGTGAACAGACGCTCCGGACTATCGTTAGACATAAGGGAATGAAGTTAAACAAAGGAGGAAAGGTGTAGAAAATATAGAAATGAGGGGATATACACGTAGAGGTGCACCAACCTCTACAACGCCAGATGGTCAGGGAGTGGTTGCAGCCATTCTGGTTGGGGAGTCCAAGTGGGTCTAGTCAGTTCGGGTATGGGTAATGCAGGGGAATCGTCATATGAAGAGAGTCGTGGTTGGGTAGGGATGGAATAGGGAGTGGGTCAGTGTCAAGGATGACAGTGAGGTCAACGAACAGGGGTGGGAGGAGAGGATGACAAAGGTGGACTGGGAGAGGACATTGAAGTGAGCAGGAAATGGAGTTCTATCCTGTTGGTGATGGTCAAGGGATATCCCTGGTAATGAGTTTCTTCAGTAGGGGTGAGTCCATCGAGAAGGGATTGGAGAGTGGGGATAGTGGAAGATGGGATGTGGTTCACGAAGAACCAAAAACCCTCTTGATGCATAAGGTTGAGAAGGTGATCTAACATTTGTTGAGTGGAGTGGTTGATAGCCTGTGTAAACGCAGAGCTGGTACCGGAGTGAGAACATTGGAAGAGGAGATCAGTGGTGTAGATCTGATGGTACAAGCGTACCATCATTTGCAGGGAGGTTGCTTGACTCCAGAGGGGATCGTGTTCGACACAAAAGAGGGGGCAGGGGTCAGCGAGAACAGTGCCAAAGAGAATATGATGATAGGAAACTGGGAGACATTCAGCATAGACGGCAAGAGACAACATAATAGAGAGTAAAGGTGATGGGTGAATGGAGGGGTAAAGGTGGGTTAGCAGAGTTCTAAAGATGTTGTCGAGTTTTATACTCGTCTAGCACCTCTAGGGCATTTCCCAAATTAGACTCTGGCTCCCAGGTATTTTCAGCGGAGGAATACCCTTTCCATTTTACTAGATATTGTCTCCGTCCTCGTGTTCTGTGGTGATTTAAAATGTCTTTGACTTCCCATTCTTCTTCTCCTTCTATTTCTTCTGACGGGGGTTTTAAGAAATTGGGTCCATGTTCCAGGGTTTCCCAGTAGGATGACAAGAGTGATGCATGGAAGACATTGTGGATCTTCCATGACGGGGGTAAATGAAGCTTGTAGGCAAGGGGGGAGATGACCTTTGAGATCTCGAAAGGTCCCTCCCATCGGGGAAGGAGCTTCTTGGAAGTATGGTGGAAGCAGAGGTTTCGGGCTTCCAGCCAGACCTTATCTCCGACTTTCCACAGTTTGAACTTGGAAATGGTCCATTCCTTCATGATCCGAGCAGAATTCTCATGAGCTGCTAGAGCTTCCTTTCGTGCTTCCTCTAGGAGGGTAAGATGCTTTTCCAGAGCTGGGATAAACATCTTTCCAAGAGGGGGGTATCCCCTGGGTTCATATCCGAACATCAGGGAGAACGGAGTTTTTTGGGTGGATGAGTGGATGTTGGAATTGTGGGAGAATTCGGCTAGGGGTAACAAGTCCACCCATTTGTCTGGGTGACCTTTGGAGAAGATCCTCAGATAAGTTTCTAGGGTTTGGTTAGTTGGTTCAGTCTCCCCATCGGTCTGAGGGTGGTAGGCCATAGAGAGTCATAAGTCATATCTGAGAAGTCGAGAGAGTTCTTGTGCAAATGCGGATGCAAACTGAGGACCTCTATCTGAAATAACGGAGGAGTGAAGTCCGAATCTGGGGAAAACTTTTTCTAAGAAGAGTTGGGCCATGCCTTCAGCGTCGATAGTTTTGGAACAAGGGGAGAAGATTACCCCCTTCATAAGGCCATGGTCAACCACAACCATAATAGAGTCAAAACCCTTGACCGGGGGAAGGTCTGTAATAAGATCAATGGAGATTTGCTCGAAAGGGCAAGAGGCAACTGAGGGGATAGGAGAGAGAGGGGGAACAGTCAGGTGAGTGTTCACCTTGTTCTGTTGACAGACAGCACAACTGGAGACGAAATGATGGACAAAGGTGGAGAGACCTGGCCACCAAAAGTCATGAGTGACAAGGGTATGAGTGCAGAAGATACTGCCATGGCCCCCGGCAATGGAGGAGTGGATGGAGGAGACCACATCATGCCGGAGGGACTCCAGAACATAAAGGCAATTGTGGAAAAAGAGTTGACCATTAGCGAAGGACCAATCTTGTGGGAAGGAACGTGGGAATAAGGGGGAACCTTCCATGGATTTTGAGATGGAATCAATGATGAGGGGGTCAGTAGAGGACGACTGGGTGATCTTCTCAGAAAGGGTGAGATCGATGGCACAGGTAAAGACATCATCGGGAAGAAGTGTAACAGCCTGGTTGTCATCAGCTGTGTCAACATGATCACGGCAGGAGAGTGCATCTGCCGGTCCCATTTGGGAGCTGGGTTGATGAACAAAGTGAAGATCAAAGTCTTGGAGGAAAAGGAGCCAACGTGCTTGGTGACGAGAAAGTTTCCATGGTTCACAGAAATAGGACAAATTCTTGTGGTCAGTGAGGATGGTGACTGGGAGGAAAGTCCCTTGGAGATAATGACGCCACTCATAGAGGGCATGTATGACGGCAAGTAATTCCCGATCATAGATGTTGTAGTTATGTTCAGCGGGGGATAGGGTTTTAGATAAGTAAGCGCACAGATGAAGGTCCCCATTGGCGTCCTTCTGCATAAGGACTCCTCCAGTAGCCATAAGAGAGGCATTGGTCATAAGAAAGAAGGGGGAAGTGGTATCAGGGAGATGCAGAACTGGAGTGGACATGAAAATCTGTTGGAGGGTATGAAAGGCTGTTTCATGATCCCGGGACCAATCCCAAGTAGTCGATTTCTTTGTAAGATCAATCAGGGGTTGAGCAATCATGGAGAAATTAGCAATGAATTTCTGATAGAAATTACAGAACCCAAGAAATGATCATACAGCTTTAACAGAGGTGGGTGGCTGCCACTCCTGGATGGCCTTCAACTTTGTTGGGTCCATGGATGCCTGATGGTGACTGATAACCATGCCAAGATATTCCACTTCAGTTGCGTTAAAAGAGCATTTTGAAATTTTCAGGGACAAGTGAAGATCCTGGAGGTGTTGGAGAATGCGTTTCGTTCGTTTAGTATGTTGGACAGAGTCAGAGGAATGAATCAGAATATCATCCATATAGATCACTACCCATCCTTCAGAAATGAGGTCGTGGAACCTGTTGTTCATAAAGGCTTGAAACGTGGCAGGGGAGTTGCACAGTCCAAAGAACATGATGGTAGGTTCAAAGAGACCAAATGGCATGGTAAAAGCAGCCTTCCATCGATCTTCAGGTTTGATAAGGACATTATTATACCCCCACTGTACATCGAACTTGGTGAAGATCGTCAAGTCCTTCAACTTATCCAAGAGATCGGAAATAAGGGGAAGGGGATAGGCATTCTTGATCATATGGGAGTTGA
The DNA here is from genome assembly GCA_038090335.1 of Solioccasus polychromus. NCBI lineage: Eukaryota > Fungi > Basidiomycota > Agaricomycetes > Boletales > Boletaceae > Solioccasus > Solioccasus polychromus. Next base: position 5,631 of record JBBPMM010001036.1, read on the forward strand.
GATATCTATAATCCTGGCAGGGTCATAATGAACCATCCTTCTTTGGTACAAAGAAGAAGGGAGAAGCTTGAGGAGACTTGGATGGCACAATTCTGCTGGTTTGAAGGTGTTCATCAACAAACTCTTTACATGTTTCCAACTCTTTAGGATTTAAAGGGTACACCTTAGCAACTTTTGGTACAAAAGAGTCGTCAAGGTCGATGCCATGATCGAAGGGCCAAGAAGGAGGGAGAAGATCATGAGTTTTCTCCTCGAATACAGAGGTATATTCAACATATTCTGATGGGAGGATCTTTTCCTTCTTTGGTGCGGCGATGGCTGCTTCGGTAGCAATAGTAGTCTTTCGCAACGATTCCACTAGGTATCGTTGTTCTAGGGCTTCTCCTTCCACATTATGATTCTCTGGTAAGGCAGGAATAGTGACAACTCAGTTTACCCAATCGATTTTGGGATTTACTTTCATTAGCCAAGGGATTCCTAAGATTGCTCGATCTTTTCCACAATTTAGGACAAGGAAACGAATGACTTCTTTATGGCCTGCTGCGTTGATGACTAGGAAGGCTTCTTTCCTAACATATCCTCCTTTATTAGTGGAGCCGTTGGCATTAGAAGCCTTTATGGGGGAAGGGAGTTGTCTGGTGGGAAGTTGATACTTGGCAATCATGATAGGATCAATAAAGTTTTTGGTGGCTCCGGAGTTGAGTAGGGCTTTGATTTCAGCGGTTTTAGTTCCATGAAAGAGAGAGATGGGAATATGAATCGATTTCTCTTTCTTACTGGTACAAATGATAGGTGCAGAACATTCTGGAGGAGAAGACGCTGATGCTTTCCTCTGTTCTAAAAACCCTGAACCTTTTCTTTGACAGACATCTTAGAGACTCTTTCTCCTTCTTCCTCAAAGCATGCTTGCAGGACTCTTACAAGTTCCTTCTGATCGACCTTTCGTCCTTTGAGGACTTTTAGATACTTGTCTAAATCAGAAGATGGAGGAGGTTCTGTAGCTTTCGGAGGGTCTGGAGCAGTAACAGCCACGGCTCTTGCCTGGTTTCAGAAGGGGTTATTGGATCGAGTAGAAGTAGGGGTTTCCATCTTCTTATCATCTCGGGGATGATTACATGTGGTGCAACCCTTCTTGTGGCAAATAAAGCACTGTCCTTCCCAAATGTGTCAAGCCTTTTTGACTGGAGAGAGTTGAATGGCGTTGACCTCCATATCATTGGGATCCTTTCGGTCATTAGAGAAATTTCTCCATCCCAAACCCTTACACATATCCTTGATGCACTCCTGCTGCGTGTTGAACTTGCTTGCTTGGTCCATCCACCCCTGAAGCATGGTGGGGACTGTGGCCATGGAGAGGATATTAGTGGTAATCTTTTCATCTAGTCCTCTCCTGAAATACTTGATAAGAGCTTCTTCATTGGCAAGTCCAGTCTGAGCGGCAGCAAGAGAAAAGTCTGCGACGTACTTAGCAAAACCATCCTTATCCTTGGTGTTCTGGGTAAGGTTACAGATGGTTCAGCGAGCCTTACTAGCAGTATTGTAAGGGAAGAAGGTTTTGGCAAAGTCGGTGGCCATGATATTAAAGGTTCAATGGTCGTCAGGAATACTAGGGCTTTCCAATCAGTAGAACCAACCTTCAGAGAAAACTTTTCCTCTACCCTTACTCATCTTATTGAGTGTAGTGAGCATCATCGCCTTATCATCATAGAGATCACTATTCATCTTGAAGTATGCCTTCATGGCAAGCATTCATCGTACTGCATCCTTGGATTCTCCCAAGAAGTCGTCTGGGAGTCCGGCTTTAAGCTCTGTTGCTTTGGCCATAGCTTCTCTTCATCATTTGAGGTATTTGGCTACCCATTGGGCTTCTTCTTCTGCTAAGACACGTCTCTGTTCTCAAGAAGCTTCTACTCTTCTCTGGATTTCTTCTTCATCAAGGCCTTCTGTGGTAAGTCTTCAAGCAAGATTGCGATCTTGGTCATCATCAAGCTCTTGTCCCAAATCAACTTCCTATTGTGGATCCTGCTTGACATCAGTGGGATTCTCTTCGTGAGACAGCTCAGGGAGCAACGTAGTTCATTCAAGTGGAATAGAAGAGGGGGTCGAGGCAAAGGGGATAGAATACAGGTTAAGGGATTTCCTCTTCTTCTGATAGGGTGTGGGGTAAGTGGGTCCACAAGGTGGAGTAATGGTGAATGAGGGGTTTCGTCCACTGAGTAGAGGACGATGAGTAGAGAGCTAGTTCTTTTGTTACACTGAGGCTAGTAACTCAGCTAGTAACCAATGAAGTATACCTGATGGTATATGCTGATGTGTCTTCGAGGTAATCCTAAAATGATTACTATGAGAACAGTCATCTCCCAGTAAAGGGTATTGACATGTCCATATGGGATATCCGCCTGAATGGTGGCAAGGAATATGATTAGTTGATAAGTCACTCCTCGATGAGTGAGAGAGCTCCTTAGCATGGTAGCTAGAAGGACTAGAATGTTGAAGGTCTCGCTCGTTCTGAGTGGCTTGCTGGTTACTAGGCTTGGATTGCATAGAACTAGCTAAAGTACAGGGATAGGAAGTCTTTCTATTTATAGGTAAAGAAATGGTGCACAGACCAAGAGAGAGAAAGGAAACTATCTAGAATGTTCTGGAGAATGTAGACTATAACAAGTAACCCATAGCCCCGGTGCTATGAGGTAAAGTGGAGAAAATCGAAAGAATGGGAAAAGTAGGAATGTTGGTCGGAGAAAGTAGGAGATTTGGGAAGAATAGGAAAAAGATAGGAGTCAAAGGAAAACCATAACACAGATAGTGGAAGAGATAAAGGAACTTTATTAGAGAAAAGATGGAGTACAGGTCCAACACTTATACTTTATGATAATAAGGTTAAAGCGGAGTTCAAACCATATCAACAGATAAGAACTTGCTATGTGATAGGTCAGATAAATTTCAGAGTTGCCATAGGATGATAACAATATTAGAATGGTTTCACCATGACATATGGATTTAATCTTATTGGTGGATGTAATGGTTATGATAACTGGATCATATCCTATTAGATAGTATTTCTAGTCATCTATGACATGATCATGTGATATTTCACCAGAATTGTGTAATCTGAGTCATTAGTCACATGACCAGAATCACTAACCATTCTAGTGGCTTAATGGTAAACACATGACAGGAGTCATTGGTTCAAACCAAGTAAAGTGCACTTTATTCAACTGAATAGCAACATTTTTAACACTTACATATGTACTACTTGTGATTCTCTTTGCCAAACCAGCTACTGGTTACTTCACCACTCTCATTTGCTGTACATCTCTTTCACCATCATTCTCACTTAATATGATGCATTGGAATTTATTCCTCACTATCTTAAGATATAAAGCCTCTTCACAATATAAATATTGTAGTTTGCTGAGGACTTGCTCCTCAGTTCAAACATCAAATTAGTCTCCTCTCTTCCCTCCTTCTCATCTTAGTTTTGCTTCAATCTCCAACTAAGCATCTGACCTCTTTCAATCTTGCCCTCTGAAATATAGGACAAGAGTGCATAAGGGTATAGCTCTCCACCTGAGTAGTTGAAGTCAAGTTCCTCCAACCCAACTCTAACTAAACCCCAGCCATTCATTCATCTCCAACCCAGCAGAGCAAGAATGAAGCAGAGTCAGACTTGACAGTATGCTCCATGGGGAAATTGTAATTACAAATGCCTAACAAAATTTCAACTAAATAATATGTATATACCTGGAATCATAGATACAGTAGATCCATTTTAATGTCACAAATAAATTTTCTAAGAAAACACAAACTGTTATGTTTGAGGGAAATGTAGACTCAGATGGTTCAAGGAATCAAGTGTTTCTGATGATAGAAGATCATTGTAGGATTAAGGGTTTCTGACAAGGATCAAAGGTCCTATCATAGTTTTCACAGATCCAATGTCTTTGAGAGACATCTACTAGGTCTAATGCCTTTTTATGGTTCAAGTTTCAAGAGTTCAGTGGAGAGACCAGTTTTGTTACACTGAGGCTAGTAACTCAGCTAGTAACCAGTGTAGTAGAAGCAATGGTAGAGTCGGTTCCTAGGATGAGGCCAGATGCCTATGATAATGAAGACCAGGAGAAGGTCCCCTTCTTGGATGTAGTCGACTTGGATCTGAAGGTCGCACTGGACAATAGTCATGATGAAGTAGAAGACTTGGCAGGTAACTCCATGAGTGAGGATAACCCCAAGGTAACAGGCTACTTGCATTACTGGAATGGTGGTGGGTCTTGCCCTCTGAGTGGCTTGCTGGTTACTAGGCTTGAATTGCATAGAACTAGCTACTGACTATAGTACAAGGACGAGGTATTTACAGTGACTCCAAAAAGCATTGCAATGTTTAACCCTGATGCAGTGCGCGAAGCACACTGCAAACACACTTAAAAATATCATCTAGCTTTGGTGGTATAAAAGATAGTATATACTCTTGGCTACAAATTTGCTCCCAGGATCATGTG
>JBBPMM010001037.1:0-10125 GCA_038090335.1 Solioccasus polychromus
AGAACGGTTTCACCATGACATATAAAGCTAATCCTATTTGGTGGATATAATAGTCATGATAACTGGATCATATCCTATTGGATAGTATTCCTAGTTATCTATGACATGATCATGGTGTGATATGACATCATGATGATGCGATATTTCACCAGAATTGTGTAATCTGAGTCATCAATCATGTGACCAGAATTACTAACCGTTCCAGTGGCTTAATGGTTGACACATGACTGAAGTCATTGGTTCAAACCCAATAGAGCACACTTTTATTCAACTGAATAGCGACATCTTCAACAGATTATGTGTGACAGTACACGCATCAGCATACTACTAAATGATGCATGTCTTCGCAGCATGGTCGATTGGTACTGAAATACTGTTGCATACAATACCGAGTAGCGCCACTCGGCAAATTCCGCGTATACTTACCCTTCAGCCGTTTGTAAACGCTCTAGCCGGAATTCCGCATACCAGTGCCAGCGGGTAAATAACTATCTCTGTGGCCATTGACCTCACCACAAGTGCAATGGCGTCACCGACGCCTATGTTTGATGTATCGTTGTGAGTTCGCTAGGATCAGATGTCGTTCACCCCTCATCGATAACGCCTTTTAGAGGCACAAAGATCGTCAAAAATTCCGACCAAGTAAGCGGATCCCTACCCAGCCGGACTAAGTACAGTATGCCCCGCCGACGCAACGCGCCCCGGACTGTCGTCGGTACGGGGCACGCCACACCACGTCGCTGGTTTCTGGAACCGCAATGCGACGGGGCAAGAGCAGGTGTTGGAAGATGGCTCGCTAGACTCTTCTTCCGAATCTCAGTGTTCGAGCACACGACATCAGCTACGGAGGTAACCTGACGAAAACATTTGTTCCGGGCGCATTCCGAACCGCTCTGTGAGCCAGACGAAATATTTGAACAATGACTATACACCATTAAAAGGACATTCGAGTCAAAGGTAGTCTGCTGGCGGTTGGTTGGTTGGTACTCTCCTTGATTGTGATTGATCAGTTGGCTAGTCGACGGTTGGCCCATCTACGACTGCCCTGCCGGTTGTTGACCAGTTGGAGGTTGGCCGGCCGGCAACTGAGATGTATCCTTTACATGTTGGAAGGAGCAATTCTACCTGACATGCCCTGAAATGCGTGATCCATCATATGTACCGACTATATTCTGTCTGATTGTACTTGCCTAAATATGTTGGTGTGCAGGAACCAGGTTGTCTCGACAATAATTATTCGAGGCAAAGTCGACAATGCATTCTTACAAAGCAGACGACATGGGTTGGCCATGCAACCTTTGGGACGGCGAGGCGTCTCTGATGCGATATCTATCTCGAACGTCGACGATGTGGAACAAAATCAATATGCAAGCTTCAAGGATAAACATAATGGTACAAATCGTCGTTGCTAAAGTAGTCCATTTCTACGGGTGTCCATGGCCATCTCGAGGCCCATCACTAGCAGTCCGTTTAAAAAACGTATAAAAAGTGAAATATAGACAATCCAAGTCCATCCAAGTCCTTTGGACGGAAAGTGGCGTCCGTCACGACCACCCACGAAAACTGTCGATGCGACCTACAGTCTTCGCGAGGGTTTCTTCATTGTCTTGATCTTCACAGGTATGTATTTACCCTTACCCTTCCATCGCATTTCCCTTACTGAGATATCGTTAGCGCATATGGCATAGCAGTAGGATATGCGGACGTACTCTGGCGCGAGGGTGTCGTTATTAGAAAGCTGAGATCTCTACTGGCATCGGCGAATGGCGCAAGCGAGACAGACATTAGAAGGCTACCTTCCCCTTGGTATCTTTCCATTGCCACATCAAGCGCTGCGAACGACGATGATGCAGGCATTGAGATTTCATTCGTGGTAACTGGCATTCGTGAGCATGAGAATAGGACAAGAACAATCAAATTACGAGTGACATTAAGCGGCGTCGGACGTGTGGTCGCACTCCTTCCTGAAACAACATCGTCAATGAATAAAAACTCACAAAAGAAAATGGATTGACACACTTTCGAGTACGCGCGCTACCAGCATGAAGCTGTCGTCAAAATGAAGCTGTCGTCAAAGTCAACGTCAACGGGTCCCAGTGGGATGGACGTCAGAAGGATACCCTCCCCAAGGTACTCTTCCAACGCTGTATCCAACACCGCGAGTGATAACGACGCGGGCACTGAGGCCGCATTCCCAGTTGCTGGTACTTGTGAGGGCGGTTAAAAGGGGCGGAGAGGCCAACCTACATATGACATTCAATGACGTCGAGCGAGTGGCTGCACTCCTCCCTGTGATTTTACTGTCAATCAATAAAACCTCACGGAAGAAAAGTATCGACGTACTTTCGAGCACGGGTGGAACGACCAAGAAGCTGTCGTCCATGTCGATGTCGACGGGTCCCAGTGTGATGGAAGTCAGAAGGGTACCCTCCCCAAGGTATCCTTCCAATGCTCCATCAAGCGCGGCTAGTGACGACGACGCAGGCACAGAGACCACATTTCCGGTCACTGGCATTCATGAGCATGGAAAGGGAAAGACAGAGAAGCGACCTACGCACGATTACAAAGAGAAACGCACTTTCAGGTGCGGACGTCAATGACGAGTAGTCATCATCTAAGCCAACACCGATGGATCCCAGCAAGATGGACATTAAAGGGTGCATTCCCCTTGGCATCTTTCTAATGCCGCACCTAGCACCCCAAGTGATGACGACGCGGGCACTGGAGCCTCATTCCCGGTCGCTGGCACTTTTCAGTACCGGTGGGGTAATGCTCTAGTGGAAGTACCCACGCGTCGACCTCTAGTGGGAGTGGGCGACGACACTCGTCTCCCTTGGTGGAATCTGTGTATTCCCTTTGTTGTTCCGTGGCCCTGCTAATTAAGATCGTCATTGTGTCGAACGATGAAGAAAAAATCCAGTTACTGGGAGGGATTGGCATCGCTATCGAAAAACTTGAGTCACTCCACGAGAAATCGGGCAAGGGAGCTCCATTAAGAGCTCGTCACCATGGGATCTCGTTAATTCCAGGGGTATCTAGCGCCCCCAGCGAAGATGACGCCCGCAATCCAGCGAGTGAATCAACTCTCTTCGGTACTAGCACCAGTCAGACACAAATGAGCATAGTGCACACCAAAACACTCACGCGTAGATGTCCAAGGTACTGGCGAGGTAATGGAGGGGGCAAATCGGACCGTCTTCTGCTGCTTCGTCTCGATCGCATGAACAGCAGGTTTAACTTTAAACACGATCAGCGCCCTGGTCCAACACAGCAGGATCACCGATATACATACCAATGGACAAACCCTTTAGTGCGACCAAACTACTCTCCTTTCCCCTTCCTTTTCCGGCCGCCGTTGTACGCTGCATCCCGTAGGAATCCGGGATCGAGGCATCAGCGATACCTTGCTAGTGCTGGGCCGGGCAACGTTGGGGGCAGGAGTAGTTCCAAGCACCTTCGATATTCTCGTGGTCGTGACCTTTGTTTGACTCTTGCCTAGCGTAGGGAATCAGATTGAGCATTTAACAGAATGGAGGCGATGACATACCATTCGTGTGGAGCGTTGCAGGTGCTCCAGCCGATGACGACGAAGCTACGGGCGCATGCTGGCTGGCCCTTGCTGAGCTTCGTGCCACCGCAGGTCGCGCAGAGCGAACCCGCTCCACATCTGACCAACAAATTAGTCAGACCTCAAAGGGCCTGTGACAGTAAAAACATACTACTGGTCCTCTCAGCGGCCGTCTTCCGCTGAGATGCGCTGGCGGGGGTCCGGACCGTTTGCGCTACCACCACGCCACCCATCTGCGATTGACTGGCAGTAGTCTTCCGTGCGGTATCAGCGCTCTTTCTATGGCCCTGTAATGTCTCTGACGAGCATGTCAGCAGAGTCGCAAGTATTTAGCCAAATTTAAAATATACCTTTTGCCTTTTCAGCGGCCGCCTTCCGCTGAGACACAGCCGTGACTGGGCTCGGAATCAGGGACCCTCGTGCAGCCTTTTCCGCGCCACTCCGCTTTTCCAATTGAGGAAGACTGATCTTGCGGGAGGCATCGGCGTTGTTACGAGCGCCCTTGGGTCCCGTCGACTGTGGCTGTACCCTGAAAACGCTTGTAGGCTTGATGCCGCAGCCATCGAATTTGATCGCAGGTTCCTTCTTCTCGACCAGCTTCAGCTCCTCGCGCTTGAGCGCCTGTAAAGACGCCACCTGTTCTTGTAACGCGCTTACTTGCTCCTTAAGCGCGTCCGATTCGTCACAATTCGCAAAAGAGAGGAACTGATCCCCGAGAAAGACGCCGTAAAGCGCGATCACGGCCACTACCGCGACGAGACAAACGAAGAAAGCGAACAAGGCCGCCAGCAGCATCAGGCCGAATGTCGACTTGGTGTCGTCGTCGTCGTCGGTGGCAAAGCGGCAGGAATCAACCATCGTAGACTCCGAGCCTGGCGGGTAGGAGCCAACCACCAAGATCTCGTCCACGTCGCCGATAGATGAGGGCGGAAGGAGACCGTCCAGGCAGATCATGGTGCATGCAGTGATGAGAGCGGTGAAGGGTGCAGTATCGTCGTTGATAATAGTCATTGGTAAAGCAAGGATATAGAAGCAGAGCTGTGAACGTAGAGGAGAGAGCGAATGCAGGAAGGAGTATGTAAAAAAACTGATGACAACGCTTGGATGGGTCAGCCTTTTATATGTGAGTGATTTATATTATCCAGACCGAGTCAGCCCCATTGATCCGGCTGAAACCTACCTTGGTTCAGACCGAAGTCCAGAGATTTTGTGCGCAGACGGCTGGTGTTAATTGAAACCGCCAGTCTTGGCTGAGACCACTTCGGTCGTTTCCCATCGAGACGAAATCAAAATTCAACATAGGAAGAAATAGCGACATTGAACTCAAGACCTTCATGATCAGTGAGAGTTAAGATGTGTTGGAAAGTACACGAAAATACATGCGACAACATACGGTTACATACCAAGCGATTCGTATAGCCAGCTCGACAAAGGATACTGTCCTCCTCGCTGTTGGGGTCGTCCGCTATATTAGACAAAGCTTATACATCAGTATTCATCAATTATGGACTCATTTTTACCTGCGCCAATGTGTTGTCGTCTACCAGTGCCCAGGTGAAATAGCGCAACTCTTGAATTTCGGGACAATTTGCAGTGGCGATCGAGGCTGGCGCATAGACAACTGTGATGCGGAAGTATAAGGGCAAGTTCGTCGCCACTTTTGCCATCAAATATTTGGATTGGGCCGTTATAAGTGGCTGTGGCGATGCAGTCGCTGTTTGGAGTAACAATGTTGGAATACAGTAGCAGTCTCTGGCCCGTCTTGACGTCCTAAATATTGGCTCTATTCTCTCTCATCACCGCCCCTGTCTCGAACCGAGTCGAATCGCAAGAAACGTTGGCTGAACACACCCGACTTTGATGAGTTTCTTCTGGATTTCACAGTCCCGCCTATCATCCGTCCCGCACACAATCCCCTGGCCGTGTCTCAACACAGAAATGGCGTTCACTCCCGAGATGTCCATTTGTCTTCCGATTTCTTGACCCTCCTCAGCGTTCCTTCGCGTTCTCACCCCCGCTCGGCGAATGCTTTCTGTCGGGGTGAAATGCAACCGCATACACTATACCATTGTGGCCGGTCTCAAGGGTTACCATCGGGACTTGCGGGATTATCGACACCACATAATCATTCCCTGGAGTTGCTACGCCAAATTTCTTTGATGCCATGACCTCCAATGGTATATGATCAACTTGGCTTCAAGTTCGAGGAAAGAGATGGAAGAAGGTTTGATCTATTCGTGGAGGTAAGCAACGTTCCTCTTTAAACGTGCATCCTTTCCCCGTGGGCGCGTCGTGTTTCTGGTGTTCATTCTTACTCGCACCCAGACACGACACATGGCCTTTCACTGCCGCAGTGTAGTATGGATATATTCTTACGCTGGTGTCTGCAGTGTCGTCTAGCCTCATCCAACCAGAGCGCATACGATAGCCTAGGCGTAAATTGCTTCTGCACGCCCTTCGATGGCATCGCCGAGGAGAATGTCACAAATCGCTTTGGTCCTCTCATCGGGATTTCTGTATATCGTACCTCATCAATGCTGACGGTCGATCAGTCGCTACAATAACTCGGGCAGTGTGAATTCTCGCATATTACTGAGCGTCAATCAGTGTCCTTCGAGAGTAACCATAGTAATACAAATCGTTGTGGCCAAAGTAGGCCACCTCTATGGGTGTCCGTGGTTGTGTTGATGCATTGATATTACCTATCGCTAGCAATTCATTTACAGGAAAACATATTAAGAAGAAACAATATACGGTTGCAAAACCATGCGAACACTTTGGAGAGATATAGTATGTCACGAATGCTACAAATGTTATCCATGAGAACCGTCACCGTGCAACAGTATTCTTCAAAGTTATGGTCCTCACAGACATGCATTTACTTTTGCTCTTCTACCGCATTTCTGTCCCTGAGATGTTCTCATTAATGCGTGCAACATCACGGGAATAAACAAGGATGTACTCTGCCGTAAGGGTGCCGTTGCTAGAATACAGTCGACTCTCTTATAACCCATACCTATTCCGGCCGCTCCGTAGCCCAAATCGCCAATTCAACCTGGTGTGTCTTGCACGGATCTTAGATAGAATGTATGTTGTACTGTAATCCGTCTACCAAGGTCATTCTGTGAAATTTAGTCCTTCGTGCTCCAGGTGGCCCCGATTGGGTATGGTTATGAGAGAGTCGACTGTATAGAAACCTTTATTGACTTCAAGGAGATCCTAGCGAGATGAAGGATACCATCCCTACCGTACCTTTCTAATGCAACATCAAGCGCTGCTAGTGACAACAGCGCAGGTACTGAGACAATGTTCCCAGTCACTGATATCAGTGAGCACGAGTACTAGGAGAGATGGAAAGGCGACCTACAGATGATATTCGGCGGGATCTGGCTTATAACCACACCCCTCCCTGAGACGTCATCAACAATAGATAAAGAGAAATGGATTGACGAGTGCAGGTGGAATGGACAAAGAATAATCCTCACATTCAGCGCCGCAAGCGATGACAATACAAGAACAGAGGCCGCAATTACTGTCGCTAGTATGTATGTAAGGAGAGACAAAAGAACCTTAGATATTATCACTCTGCTTCCTGTTATATCATCGTCGTCAGCAAATAAAAACCCGAGAGAGAGAAGGACCATGCTATCGGGCGCAGGCGCCAACGAGTTCCAGTGGGATGGATGTCAGAACGACACATCTCCGGTTACTGATATATGCAAGAACAGAAAGATAAAGAAGTAGTATATGGATTTGCGCGTGTAACTGCAGTCTTCCATAAGGCGTCGTCGGTCAATAAAAAAAGACAAGAATCGACGTACTTTCGGGTGCGGGAGTCACTGCCAGAACCCGTCACCCAAGTTGACACCGATGGAAATGAGAGGTACCTTCTAACGCCTCATCAAGCATCACAAGTGACACCACGTTCCCTGTTTCTGGCACTTGTCAGTAGTGGCAAGGCGAGATTCCATTAAAATATCCACATGTTGATCTCCCTGAGAGATTGCTTCCCTTGGCGAAAAGCGATATTCCTGCTGTGTTTCCGAACTCTATCATTGGGCATGATTGTTATTCGTAGAATAAACCGGGTGAGAAAAGAGTCAACGTACTGGGAGGGACAGATAGATATCATCGTGGAAACTTGGGTTAGTATATGATCTCTCTGGTCTTGTAAACACTCCGCTCGGGATTCCACATACGACTACAAATTTGTCTCTGTGGTCGCTGGTCTTACCACCAGCGTCATGGTGTGCAATGTCCCGTTACAAGAATTCCAAAATAACTCATTCCAGGATCGGATGACCCAACTCCTCGGTGTTATTCAAGTCACATTATTTTTATTATCCGACGTCGTCTTCTAACAGTGTAAAATCGTCTACGTGTCGCCAAACATTGTAAAGAATTCCTGCCAGTGTCAGATAAATGGATCTCAACTTGATAGGATCGACGACAGTATTCATTGCTCAGCGCAATCCATGTCAATATCCATACCAGCCTTCACATTATGCTGCTAGTTGCTAGACCTACCGTACAATCACCAACAGCATTATCCCGATGCGACTGGCTGGCGATTTCTGTGCGCTCAATAAACTTGTCATATATTCCCACCAAGCACGAAGTCCTACGTACATTCACGAAATCAATGCGTTCCGTCTCCGATACACGATCGAGCACATAACATTAACCACGGAGGTAAGCTAATGAAAACACCTGCATTGCCGGTTCCGGGTGAATTCTGAACTACTCTGTGAACCAGATGTAACTTTGAGCAATGATCACATACCATTAAAATGACCCTCGTAGTCGAAGGTTCACCTGCTGGCGCCTGGCTATCTGGTGCTCCCCCTGACGGAGGATGGTCTACCGAGGCTTGTCTCACCGGTGGTTGATTGGTAGGAGATGATTGAACTGGTTGTGACTGATCTCGCGGATCAGTTGGCGAAGGCGATAATTTACTCGTTGATGGTTGACCCGTCGACTGCCCTACCGGTTGTTGACCGGTTGGAGCTTGATCGGCCGGTAACTGAGATGTATCCTTTGCTTGTTTTGCCTAATAAAACGTTAATATTTCAACACTTGGGGCGGCGAGAAAAGACGGATACCTTTGATTTTGTAGCACGACGTGCATTCTTTTTCTTCGGCTGTTCGAAATATGATTTACGGCGCTATAAATATATCATCAGTTCCAGGATACGAGTCTCGAGGAACCAATTATCACGAACAATAATTTTTGAAACCATTGGCTATGAATATTCGTCAGATCTACTGCACATATTCGTCTACAGAGAACGAGCGCTCACGCGGGTTACTTGAGCAGGAGCATATGTCGAGCCGCCTTGTTTGGCAGCGTTTGCTTTTATGGGCGACTGCAGGCGAGATGGAGGCCGGTGCGAGCTACTAGGCTGTTGATCTGGATCATCTGGGGAACGAGCCTTGTTTTTGCCCTTGAACGTCTTTCTTAACCAACCTTGAACCGGCAAAAAGCGCTGATGCGACACAGGAGTTGTGGCATTCATATTACTATCTGGAGGCGCATCTGGAGGACAAGTCACTTGTACGGTCCCCGACGGATGGGTTACATCGTGAGATGGTCCGGCCAGCGGCACATTGTCCTCGGGATGGTTGATTGACGATTCCGATGGAGCCTGCGGTCAGTTCAATACGATAGGAAAAGATGAATTTCGGGATCACGAACGTCGCCATAATTAAAGTTGGGAGGAGGTTCATTCGATGGCACCACATCCTATGTTACAATAAGGGTTTCATTTGAGGAAATGAATAAATGCATACGTCAAGGAAATCATTGCCGCTGTCCAGCTTGGGTTTTTCCTAGAGTACCAGAGACCACAGAACACAGTCAGCGAGACTCTTTCAGCAGCGGAAAAGTAAAATCGTACAAGAGCAGCCCCGGCAGGCTTGTCGTCATTACTTCTAGACCTTTGCTGTGCGTCGTGTTGAGTTTGCTCGGGTGAGGGTTTCTGGCCAAGTGTGAGACAGGTGCCAACACAATAAACGGTGAATATCTACACGAAATGGACCATATGACTGAGGGAGGACATTACCGAGGTCAAAAATGTCAACTTTTCCGCCATCTCGATGTCCAGCTGAGAGATAGCTACCATCTAGAGAGATAGCGATTGACCATACATTTTCACTGTCCTCAATGGCAGGTTCAATACGATCTAGTGTCACCGTATCCAGGAGTGAGATGAATGTGGAGTCTGAACAGACCACAATGAATTTTCCATTGAGAGATAGAGCGACGCTAGTGAGAGTGCCATGGTCATTGAGAGTCGGCGATTCTGTGAGTAAGGACCCAGTTGAAGAATCGAAAGCTTTGACTTTGCTGTCATCAGATGTTGCAAAGACTCGGTGACCATCGTGAGACCAAGCGAGGGGAGTGTTTGCGCCAAATCCGGATACGGTAGTGTTACTCTCGTTTTCACACGAGTTGGCAGCACAAGAAAATTCACGTTAGTTTTGCTCACCATTGCTCATCCTCCGAGTCGTCAACCAGCAACAGTAAGTTGATCGGAATTATATATTTCGACTCGGAT
>JBBPMM010001038.1:0-10120 GCA_038090335.1 Solioccasus polychromus
GATGGCATACCAAGTACTAGATGTCATTTCTGATTGAAAGTCAAAAAACTGTCCCAATGAGTCACTCATTTGAAATGGCTGTCATTTGCTCAAATCTGATTCAAATGTTTTGATTCATAGATGCATTCTATAGCCAAGAGTAAGCTCTTTCATTCATACAGCCAAGGTTTAGGACAAGATTTAGGTGCTATTGTGTTTTGGTGCATTTAGTGCAAAATGACCAAACATTGGGACAGTTTTTTGAGCCACTGTAGTATCAGGAAGGCGAAGGATGGGAGTGGTCATAAAGATTCATTGTAGGGTACAAAAAGCATCATCTTGGGAGGAGTCCCAATGCCAGAGGGTGGACTTCTTGGTAAGTTCAATGAGGGGTTGAGCAATAGTGGAGAAATTTGCAATAAACTTTTGGTAAAAATTGCAGAACCCTAGGAAGGATTGAATGGCTTTTATGGAGGTTAGTGGTTTCCATTCTTCAATGGCTTTTAGTTTGGTGGGGTTCATGGAAGCTTGGTGATTTCTGATGATCATGCCTAAATACTCTACTTCTTGAACATCAAAGGAACATTTGGTGATTTTCAAGGAAAGGTGGAGGTTGCAAAGTTGTTGAAGAATTTGCTTGGTATGGGTTCGATGGACACTGGGGTCTGAAGAATGGATGAGGATATCATCCATGTATATGATGACCCATCCTTTCAAGATGAGGTCTCAGAAGGTGTCATTCATGAATGCTTGGAATGTGGCTGGAGAGTTGCATAGTCTGAAAAACATGACTGTGGGTTTGAAGAGACCAAAGGAAGTGATGAACGCTGCCTTCCATCGATCCTCAGGTTTGATGAGGATGTTATTGTGTTACACTAAGGCTAGTAACTCAGCTAGTAACTGAAATATACATGGTGGTATATGCTGATATGTCGACGTGGTAATCCTAAGACAATTACAACAAGAATGGTCGTCTCCCAGTAGAGGGTATTGACATGTCCGTAAGGAAGATCCTGGACTGTAGCGATGAAGATGATCAATTGGTATCTCACTCCCTGATGAGTGAGAAAACTTCTTAGCATGGTAGCTGAGAGTACTGGAATGGTGATGGTCTCGCTCGTCCTGAGCAGCTTGCTGGTTACTAGGCTTGAATTGCATAGAACTAGCTAAGGTACAGGAATGGAATGTCTACCTATTTATAGATAGGAGGAATGTGCACAGACCAAGGAGAAAAGGAAACTATCTAGAATGTTCCGGAGGACTCGTAACTATAAGTGGTAACCCTAAGCTCTGGTGTAGCAAGGCAAAACGGGAGAAATTGGAAGACAGAAAACATAGGAACAAGGAATCGGAGAAACTAGGAAATAGACAGAAAATATAAGAAGAAAAGATAGGGGTCCCAGAACCGTAACATTACCCCCTTCGTAGCTTGCAGCTCACTGAGCTGAATTATTCTCTCCGCCAGAAGAAGAATTCTCTTCAACGATCCAGGTGGCGACTGGAGGATTAGTGGAAATATTGGGACAATAGGTGACCTTATGTCCTCGAACGCCACAACCGTCACATGGAAGACCTCGGCAAGAACTTTGTAGATGTCCCAGGGCCCATAAGTAGCATTTTGGGCAATGATACTGATGGCATTCTTGATACCAATGACCCCACTGTTGGCACTTGAAGCATTGTCCTGACTGAACAGGAGTATCGGGAAGGGTGTTGACGTCGATAGGATGAGCGGGGGTTCCCGGGGAAGGGGAACGGGGAGGGGTCAAAGAAAGGATAGGAAGATGGGTATCATTGTCATAGGCAGTAACTGAGGTTGACCACTCGGGTTGAGGGGTCCAGATTGGTCTAGAGGGTTCCAGAACAGGAAGAGCAGGGGAGTCATCATAAGATGAAAGATGGGGTTGAGGTGGTACGACATATGGAGTAGAATGATGTCTAGGACGGTGGTGAGGTCGTCGCATGGGAGTGGGGGGAGAGGGGGACATGGGAGGACTGGGAGATGATAATGAGGAGAGAAGGAAATGGGGTTCGATCCTGTTAGTGGTGGTAAGAGGGTATCCTGAATAATGAGTTTCCTCTATGGGGGTGAGTCCATCAAGGAGGGACTGAAGGATGGGTATAGTAGCTGGTGGAATGCGGTTCACAAAGAACCAGAAGCCCTCTTGATGCATAAGGTCCAAGAGATGGTCCAACGTCTGTTGGGTGGAGTGGTCGATGGCTCGTGTAAATGCTGAGCTTGGACCGGAACGGGATCATTGGAAGAGTAGATCAGTGGTGTAAATCTGGTGGTAAAGGTGCACCATCGTTTGTAACGAAGATGCCTGAGGCCAGAGTGGATCATGTTCTACGCAAAAGAGGGGGTGAGGGTTGGCGAGGACAGTGGCAAAGAGGATGCAGTGGTAGGAGACTGGGAGGCGTTCAGCATAGATGGCAGGGGAAGACATGACAAAAAAGCACAAGGTGATGGATGAGTGGGAGGTGTAAAGTGGGTCAGCAGGGCTCTAAAGGTGTCGTCGAGCTTTATACTCAAGTAGGACTTTGAAGGCATTCCCCAGATTGGATTCTGGTTCCCAGGTATTCTCAGTAGAGGAGTATCCTTTCCATTTCACCAGGTATTGTCGCTGTCCTTGTGTTCCTTGGTGATTAAGGATATCTTCGACTTCCCATTCTTCTTCTCCTTCTATCTCTTCTGACGGTGGTTTTAAGAAGTTAGGTCCATGTTCCGGTGTTTTCTGATAGGACAATAAGAGTGAAGTGTGGAAGACATTATGGATTTTCCAAGAAGGGGGGAGGTAGAGTTCATAGGCAAGGGGGGAAACAACCTTAGAAATCTTGAAGGGACCCTCTCGTCAAGGGAGGAGCTTCTTGGAGGTATGACGGAAACGGAGGTTTTGAGCTTCTAACCAGACCTTATCTCCAACTTTCCACGGTTTAAATTTCAAAAAGGTTCGTTCCTTCATGATCTGAGCAGAATTCTCATAAGCTGCAAGAGCTTCCTTCCGTGCTTCCTTGAGGAGGGTAAGACATTTTTCCAGAGCCAGGATAAATGTCTTTCCAAGAGGGTATCCCCTGGGTTCGTACCCGAACATTAGGGAGAAGGAAGTCTTTTGAGTAGAGGAGTGGATGTTGGAATTATGAGAGAACTCAGCAAGGGGTAATAGATCTACCCATTTGTCAGGGCGACCTTCGGAGAATATTCTTAGATAAGTTTCTAAGGACTGATTGGTACGTTCAGTTTCTCCGTCAGTCTGAGGGTGATAAGCAGTGGAGAGTCGTAAATCATATCCAAGAAGTTGGGATAACTCTCGTGCAAAGGCAGAAGTGAATTGCAGACCCCTGTTGGATATGACTGAATCATGGAGTCCAAACCTAGGGAAAACCTTTTCCAAAAAGAGTTGGGCGACGCCTTTGGCATCAATGGTTTTCGAACAAGGGGTGAAAATTACCCCCTTCATAAGGCCATGGTCGACCACGACCAAAATAGAGTCGAAACCCCGAACCAGGGGAAGGTCAGTGATGAGATTGATGGAGATTTGTTCGAAAGGTTGGGTAGTGGAAGAGGGGATGGGGGAGAGAAGAGGAATAGTCAGGTGAGTATTCACCTTGTTCTGCTGGCAGACAGCGCAACCAGCGACAAAGCAACGAACAAAAGTGGACAGTCCAGGCCACCAGAAGTCGTGAGCGACGAGAGCGTGCATACGGAAGATGCCCCCATGGCCCCCAGCGAAGGATGAGTGGACTGAGGAGACAATGGTATGACAGAGGGATTTGGGGACATAGAGGCGATGTTGGAAATACAATTTCCCATCATTGAATGTCCAATCCCTAATGAAGGAGCACGGAAAGAGGGGGGAATCCTCAAAGGATTTAGCAATGGCATTGAGGACTAATGGGTCAGAGGCAGACGATTGGGCAATCTTATCCACAAGGGCGAGGTCAATAGAGTGGACAAAAACATCGTCAGGTAAAAGGGTAACAGCCTGATTGTTGTCAGCAGTGTCAACATGATCCTTTCAAGAAAGAGCATCTGCTGGGCCCATCTGAGACCCTGGTTGATGAACAAACTGAAGATCAATGTCCTGGAGGAAAAGGAGCCAATGAGCTTGGCAATGGGAGAGTTTTCGCAGTTCCTGGAAGTAGGACAGATTCTTATGGTTGGTGAGAATGGTGACAGGGAGAGAGGTGCCTTGGAGGTAATGATGCCATTTATAAAGGGCATGAATAATGGCCAATAGCTCTCGATCATAGATATCGTAGTTCCGTTCTGCAGGAGAGAGGGTTTTAGACAAATAAGCACAAGGATGGAGGTTGCCGTTGGCATCCTTCTGCATGAGGACTTCTCCCATGGCCACCAGAGAGGCATTGGTCATCAGGAAGAAAGGGGAAGTGGTATCGGGAAGGCGAAGGATGGGGGTGAACATAAAAATCTGTTGGAGGGTATGGAAGGCGGTTTCGTGAGTGGGGGACCAATCCCAAGAGGTCGACTTTTTGGTTAGATCAATAAGGGGTTGAGTGATGGCCGAGAAGTTGGCAATGAATTTCCGATAGAAATTACAAAATCCCAAGAAAGATCAGACCTCCTTTACCGAAGTAGGGGGTTGCCATTCTTGAATAGCCTTCAGTTTAGTGGGATCCATAGATGCCTGGTGATGGCCAATGACCATCCCCAAGTACTTGACTTGTTGACGTCAAAGGAACACTTCAAAATCTTAAGGCAGAAATGGAGATCTTTGAGCCGCTGGAGGACACGCTTCGTGCATTCAGTATGTTGGATGGGGTCAGAGGAATGGATAAGAATGTCATCCATGTAGATTACTACCCATCCTTCCAAGATAAGATCTCAGAATCTGTCATTCATAAAGGCTTGAAAAGTGGCAGGAGAGTTACACAACCCAAAGAACATAACCATTGGTTCAAAGAGGCCGAACGGTGTGATGAAGGCAGCTTTCCATCGATCCTTGGGTTTAATCAGGACGTTATTGTATCCCCACCGGACATCAAATTTGGTAAAGATCATAGAATCTTTCAGCTTATCTAAGAGATCAGAGATTAGGGGAAGAGGATAAGCATTCTTGATGGTATGAGAATTGAGATACTGGTAGTCCTGACAAGGCCATAGAGAGCCATCCTTCTTTGGTACGAAGAAGAAAGGGGAGGCTTGAGGAGACTTAGAAGGGACAATCTGGCCTGTTTGAAGGTGTTCATCTACAAACTCCTTACACGTCTCCATCTCCTTAGGGTTTAGGGGATAGACTTTGGCAATTTTGGGGATGAAGGAGTCATCAAGATCGATTCCATGATCAAAGGGTCGTGATGGGGGAAGAAGATCGTGAGTTTTTTCTTTAAACACAGAAGCATACTTTTTATACTCCAGTGGGAGAGTCTTTTCCTTCTTTGGTGCAGCGATCACAGCTTCTGTGGCGATGGTTGTTTTTCATAATGACTCCACTAGATATCGTTGCTCTAAAGCGTCCCCTTCAGCATTATGATTTTCGAATAGGGATAGTAACGACGCGATTGGCCCAATCGATCTGTGGGTTTATCTTCATGAACCAAGGGATTCCCAGAATCACCCAATCCCCTCCACAATTTAACACTAAGAAGCGGATAACCTCCTCTCGTCCTGCTGTGTTGATGGCCAGGAAGGCTTCTTTTCGTATAAACCCCCCTTTATTGGCAGATCTGTCAGCATTTGATGCTTTTATAGGAGAAGGAAGACACTTCGTGGGGAATTGATACTTTGCAATGGTGATAGGGTTGATGAAGTTTTCGGTTGCCCCTGAATCGATAAGAGCTTTTATTTCAGTGGTTTTCGTTCTGTGAGAGAGAGAGATGGGAATATGAATAGATTTCTCTTTCCTACTAGTACAGATGACTGGAGTGGAACGTTCCGGAGGAAAAGACGCTGATGCTTTCCTCCGTTCTAAAAACCCTGAATCTTTTCATTGACAGACATCCTAGAGACTTTTGCTCCGTCTCCTTCAAAGCATTCCTGGAGTACTCATGTGAGCTCCTTGTGGTCCACCTTTCGTCCTTTAAGGACTTTCAGATACTTGTCGAGTTCTGAAGATGGGGGAGGCTCTGGCACTTTGGGAGGGTCTGGGGCAGTGACAGTTGCTGCTCTAGCCTGGTTTTGGAAGGGGTTATTGGACCGAGGGGGAGTAGATCCTTCTGTCTTCTTTTTGTCGCAAGGGTGATTACGAGTGGTGCATCCCTTCTTGTGACAGATAAAGCACCGTCCTTCCTGGATGTGTCAAGCCTTCTCGACCAGGGAGAGTCGAATAGCATCAACTTCCATAGCATTGGGGTCTTTCCTATCGTTGGAAAAGTTCCTCCATCCTAGGCCTTTTCGCATATCCTTGATGCACTCCTGCTGTGCATTGAACTTACTGGCTTGATCCATCCATCCTTGGAGTGTGGTAGGGACTGTGGCCATAGAGAGGATGTTGGTGGCAATCTTTTTGTCCAACCCCCTTCTGAAGTACTTGATGAGGGCTTACTCGTCAGAGAGCCTGGTTTGAGTGGCTAGCGAGGGAGAAATCTGTGATGTATTTGGCAAATCCGTCCTTATCTTTAGTATTCTGAGTAAGGTTGCGGATGGTTCAGCGAGCCTTGCTAGCAGTGTCAAAGGGAAAGAATGTTTTAGCGAAATCCGCAGCCATGACGTTAAAAGTGCAGTGGTCGTCGGGGATGTTAGGGCTCTCCAAACAATAGAACCACCCCTCAGAGAAGACCTTTCCTCGCCCCTTGCTCATCTTGTTAAGTGTGGTGAGCATCATTGCTTTATCATCGTAAAGGTCACCATTCATCTTAAAGTATGCTTTCATGGCAAGCATCCAGTGTACAGCATCCTCCGATTCCCCAGAGAAATCGTCCAGGAGTCCGGCCTTGAGCTCAGTGGCTTTGGCCATCTCTTCTCGTCGTCATTTAAGATACTCAGCTGTTCTGCAAGCTTCTTCTTCTGCTAAAGTGCGTCTCTGTTCCTGAGAAGCTTCTACTCTTCTCCTAACTGTTTCGTTGTTGTGTCCTTCTGCAGACAATCATTGGGCAAGTCTGGCATCTTCTTCGTCGTCGAGCTCTTTCTCCCAATCAACTTCCCATTGTGGGTCTTGCTCGACATCAATGGGGTTCTCCTCGTGAGACAGGTCTGGGAGTAATGTGGTTTGTTCGAGTGGGAGAGAAGAAGAGGTGGCGGCGAAGGGAATAGAGTAGGGGTTATGAGTTCTCTTCTTCTTCTGGTAGGGCATAGGGTAAGCGGGGCTTCGAGGTGGGGTAATAGTGGATAGAGGGTACTGTCTGCTATAATAGGGGATGGTGAGAGGAGAGCTAGTTCTTTTGTTATGCTGAGGCTAGTAACTCAGCTAGTAACTGAAATATACACAGTGGTATATGCTAATACATCGACATGGTAATCCTAAGACAATTACAACAAGAATGGTCGTCTCCCAGTAGAGGGTATCGACGTGTCCATATGGAAGATCCTGGACTGTAGTGATGAAGATGATCAATTGGTATCTCACTCCCCGATGAGTAAGAAAACTTCTTAGCATGGTAGCTGAGAGTACTGGAATGGTGACGGTCTCGCTCGTCCTGAGCAGCTTGCTGGTTACTAGGCTTGAATTGCATAGAACTAGCTAAGGTACAGAAATGGGATGTCTACCTATTTATAGATAGGAGGAATGCGCACAGACCAAGGAGAAAAAGGAAACTATCTAGAATGTTCTGGAGGACTCATAACTATAAGCGGTAACCCTAAGCTCTGGTGAAGCAAGGCAAAACAGGAGAAATCAGAAGATGGAAAACATAGGAACAAGGAATCAGAGAAACTAGGAAATAGACGGAAAATATAAGAAGAAAAGATAGGGGTCCCAGAACCATAACAATTGTAACCCCATCAGACATCAAACTTGGTGAAGATGGTCAAATTCTTTAATTTGTCCAGTAGGTCTGATATGAGGGGAAGTGGATAGGCATTTTTGATCATATGCGAGTTCAGGTATCAACAGTTCTGACATGGACATAACAAGCCATCCTTCTTAGGTACAAAAAAGAAGGGTGATGCTTGAGGGGACTTTGATGGTACAATTTGCCCCATCTGCAGGTGCTCATTGACAAACTCCTTACATGTCTCCATTTCTTTTGGGTTCAAAGGGTAGACTTTGGTGACTTTCAGGATGAACGAACCATCTATTGAAGTGGAACAAAGCTTGGAGACGTAATGCAGCAAAGCAGAAGGACACTCCAATGGAAGCAAAGGTTGAGTTCAGGTGGAAGATACTCACTTGAGAGAATAGAGTTGATAAACAAGTTAAATGGTTTGATGAATACTTTCTGGAACTAAGGCTCAACAGATAGTGGATGAGATGGAAGAACTTTGTTAGAGGAAAGATGGAATACAAGTCCAGTACTTATACTCTATGATAATAAAGTTAAAGCAGAGTTTGAACTATATTAACAGATAAGAACTCACTATATGATAGGTCAGATAAGTCTCAGAGTCGCTATAGAATGATAACAACAATAGAACAGTTTCACCATGATATATGGAACTATTTCTATTGGTTGATATATTTATCATGATAACTGGATTATATCCTATTGGATAGTATTCCTAGTTATTTTATAACATGATCATGGTGTGATATGACATCATAATGATGTGATATTTCACCAGAATTGTGTAATCTGAGTCATCAATCATGTGACCAGAATTACTAACTGTTCTAGTGGCTTAATGGTTGTCATATGACTAAAGTCACTGGTTCAAACCCAGTAAAGCACACTTTATTATTCAACTGAATAGTGACATCTTCAATGCTTCCCTTCATTATTCATGTTGGATAAGGAATGAGACTAAGTCATTTATGATTATCCTCAAAATGTTGCCAGGTGAGATTCTTTGTGAAGATATCTGCAACCTGTAAATCAGTGGGGATATACCACAATTTAATCTTGTTGTCTTGAACACATTCTCAAATATAGTGTTCAGGGATCTGAATATGTTTGGTGCATCCTTCGACAACAGGATTTGAAGCAAGAAACATTGCTCCATGATTATCACAATACATGTCCATAGGACAGATTGGATAATGCAGTTCTTCAAAGAGATTTCTGATCCAGGAAATTTGTCTTCCTAGCTCAGTCATGGAAATGTATTCTGCTTCAGTAGAGGATAACACAATTTGCATTGTTGACATGATAGCCATGACACTATTCCTTCAGCTAGGAATATTGCATATCCTGAGGTTGATCACTGTGTTTCAAGGTCACCAGCCCAATCAGAATCACTGTAGGATAGAAAACCAGAATTGCTGGATCCTTTGAACAACAAGCAGAGTTGTTTAGTAGACATTATGTAGCACACAATGTAAAGTGCTTTCTTCTGATGGATTAGAAGATAATTGTGACATCTTGATAACAGAATAGGCAATATCAGGACATGTGCCAAGCATACCATATAACAGTGATCCAATAATCGACTGATATCAACTGCGACAACTAGGGTTTTCTTTATCTTGATAGAGAGAAGGTTGATACCCTGATGGTAGAGGAGTGTGAACATGTTTGGCATCTTCTAGACCAAAACGTTTGATGACCTTATCCCAATAGGAGATTTGGTCCAACCATAAAAATTGATGTTTGCAATCTCAGGTTATTTGCATGCCAAGATATTCTTTAGCTTCTCCTAAGTCTCTGGATTCCCATCATTTCATGAAATCTTTCTTCTTTTGAAGAAGATAGGGTTTATCTGATCAGAAGAATGCATATAGACACCAGAGTCTGATATACATTGTTTGAAGTCCATTTTCTTGAGCAATTCATGTAAAGCCTTGTTCCATTGAAAGGCAGCTTGCTTAAGCCCATACAGTAGATGGCTTTCTTGAGGCAACAAACTTTAGTCTCCTGGCCTTTCTTCACAAAACCTTCAGATTGTTTCATATAAATTTCCTCATCTAAATCTCCAAAGAGGAAAGCAGTTTTGACATCTAGTGCTTTGATTTCCCAATCTTCAAGAGCAGCTAGAGCAAGCAACAGTCTCACAGACTCAAAGCAAGCTACTGGAGAAAAGGTGTTGCTATAGTCAATACCAAAGATTTGTGTAAAACCTTTGGCAACAAGATGAGACTTGAGACATCTG
>JBBPMM010001039.1:0-10118 GCA_038090335.1 Solioccasus polychromus
GGAGAAGATACCAGTTGAGGAGTGTCAGAAGTTGATTGAAAGCATGCCTAGAAGGTTCAGACAGTGTTTAAAGCAAAAGAAGACTATACCAAGTACTAAATACCCTCTGTAGCTCAAAAGCTCCAAATGTTATGCTGAGGCTAGTAACTCAGCTAGTAACGTAAATGGTAGAGCCGATGGTAAACTCTTATCCTGCGATGTGGTAGTCCTATGACTATTAGGACGACGGTGGTGTCCTCCCAGGTGAGAACGTCTACCCTTCCCGAGGGTACTTCTTGTGCAATGGTAGTGAAGAATACGAGGATCTGGTGATGTACCCCTCTCCGAGTGGTTATGGAGGCTTCAAGAAGAGAGTACTGGATTACTGGAATGGCGATGATCTCACTCATCCTGAGCGGCTTGCTGGTTACTAAGCTTGGATTGTGTAGAACTAGCTAAGGTACAAGTGTAAGGAATCTACCTATTTATAGGTAAAGGGAATGTGCACAGACCAAGAGGAAAAAGGAAACTATCTAGAATGTTCCGGAGAATGATAACTATGTATGGTAATCCTTAGCTCTGGTGCTACGAGGTAAAACGGAAGGAATCGGAATATGGGAAAGATAGGAACAATAATTGGAGGAGGTAGGGAGAGAATGGAAGGAATAGGAAAAGATAGGGGGGTCCCAGTAAAACCGTAACATTACCCCCTTTGTAGACATCAGCTCACTGAGCTAAATTATTCTCACTGCCCGAAGAAGAGTTCTTGTCAATGATCCAGGTGGCGACAGGAGGATTAGTGGAAATATTAGGACAATAGGTAACCTTATGTCCTCTTACTCCACAACCATTGCATGGGAGACCTTGGCAGTGACTCTGTAAATGTCTGGGAGCCCATAGATAGCACTTCGGACAATGATACTGAGGGCATTCTTGATACCAATGACCCCACTGTTGGCATTTGAAGCACTGTCCAGAATGAACAGGAGTATCGGAAAGGGCGTTGACGTCTATAGGGTGAGTGGGAGTTCCCAGGGTAGGGGATTGAGGGGGAGTAGAGGTAGGGATGGGCATGTGAGTATTGTTGTCGTAGGTGGTAATAGGAGTCGACCATTCAGGTTGAGGGGTCCAGGTCGGTCTAGAGGGTTCTGGAATGGGAAGGGCCGGGGTATCGTCATAAGATGAGAGACATGGTTGAGATGGTACCATGTAAGGGGTGGAATGACATCAGGGGCAACGACATGGTCGACAAGGAGGAGCAGGAGAGGAAGAAGATGGGGGACTCGGGGAAGATGGGGATGAAAGGAGGAAACGGGGTTCTATCCCATTAGTGGAAGTGAGGGGGTATCCTGAATAACAAGTTTCCTCAAGAGGGGTGAGTCCATCAAGGAGGGACTGAAGGATAGGAATAGTGGTGGATGGGATATGGTTCACGAAAAACCAAAAGCCCTCTTGATGCATAAGGTCCAGGAGGTGATCCAGCGTCTGTTGGGTGGAATGGTCTATGGCCCTAGTAAATGCAGAGTTGGGGCCAGTGTGGGATCGTTGGAACAGGAGATCAGTGGTGTAGATCTGATGGTACAAGTGTACCATCGTCTGCAAGGAGGTAGCTTGGTTCCAAAGGGGGTCGTGCTCGACACAGAAAAGAGGATGCGGGTCGGCGAGGACGGTGGCAAAAAGAATATGGCGGTAGGAGACTGGGAGACATTCAGCATAGATGGCAGAAGACGACATAGTGACGAGTAAAGGTGACAGATGAATAGGGGTGTAAAGTGGGTTGGTGGAGTTCTAAAGGTGTCGTTGAGCTTTGTACTCCTGGAGGACTTTGGAGGCATTTCCCAGATTAGACTCTGGTTCCCAGGTATTCTTGGCAGAGGAGTATCCTTTCCATTTCACCAGGTATTGTCTCCGCCCTCATGTTCCATGGTGATTGAGGATGTCCTCGACTTCCCATTCTTCTTCTCCTTCTATCTCTTCTGACGGTGGTTTTAAGAAATTGGATCCATGCTCCAGTGTTTCCCGGTAGGATGATAAGAGCAAAGCATGAAAGACGTTGTGGATCTTCCAGGATGGGGGTAATCGTAACTCGTAAGCAAGGGGTGAGACGACTTTCGAGATTTCGAAAGGTCCCTTATGTCTAGGAAGGAGTTTCTTGGACATATGTCGGAATCGGAGGTTCCGTGCTTCCAACCATACCTTATCTCTGACTTTCCATGGTTTAAACTTGGAAAAGGTCTGTTCCTTCATGATCCGAGTGGAATTCTCGTGAGCCGCAAGGGCTTCCTTTCGTGCCTCTTCAAGAAGGGTAAGATGCTTTTCCAGAGCAGGGATAAACGTCTTTCCGAGTGGGGGATATCCCCTGGGTTCGTATCCGAACATAAGGGAAAATGGGGTCTTTTGTGTAGAAGAATGAACATTCGAGTTGTGAGAGAACTCAGCAAGAGGTAATAAATCTACCCATTTATCTGGGCGACCTTCAGAAAATATCCTTAGATATGTTTCTAGTGACTGGTTTGTTTGTTCGGTTTCTCCATCGGTCTGTGGATGATAAGTGGTGGAGAGGCAAAGGTCATAGCCAAGGAGGCGAGATAACTCACGAGCAAAAGCAGAGGCAAATTGGGGGCCACAATCCGAAATAACCAATGAATGAAGACCGAAACGAGGAAAAACCTTTTCTAAGAATAATTGCGCTACTCCTTTGGCATCGATGGTTTTTGAACAGGGAGCAAAGATTACCCCCTTCGTAAGGCCATGGTCAACCACAACCAAAATGGAATCAAAGCCCTGAACAGGGGGTAGATCTGTAATAAGATCGACCGAAATCTGCTCAAAAGGACGAGAAGCAGCAGAGGAGATGGGAGAGAGAGGGGGGACAGTGGGATGAGTGTTGACTTTGTTTTGTTGGCAGATAGTGCAGCCAGTAACAAAACGGTGTACAAAGGTGGAGAGGCCAGGCCACCAGAAATCCCAAGCAATGAGAGCATGAGTGCAGAAAATACCACCATGACCGCCAGCAAAGGAGGAATGAATCGAGGAGACGATGTCGTGGCGAATGGATTCCAGAACATAGAGGCGATTGCGGAAGTACAATTTTCCATCGTCAAACGTCCAATCCTGGATAGAAGAGCGAGGGAAGAGAGGAGAGTCTTCAAAAGACTTAGTGATGGCATCAAGAACCAAAGGATTGGAGGCAGAAGATTGGGTGATCTTATCTGCAAGGGCGAGATCAATGGACTGAAGGAAGACATCATCAGGGAGAAGAGTGACCGCCTGATTGTCATCGGTGGTGTCAACATGATCTTTCCAAGAGAGGGCATCTGTGGGACCCATCTGAGATCCAGGTTGATGGACAAATTGAAGATTGAAGTCTTGGAGGAAGAGGAGCCAATGAGCCTGGCGACGAGAGAGTTTCCATGGTTCTCAGAAATAAGATAGGTTCTTATGATCGGTAAGAACTGTGACAGGGAGAGAGGTGCCCTGGAGGTAATGTCACCATTCATAGAGAGCATGAATAATGGCAAGTAATTCTTGGTCATAAATGTCATAATTTCGCTCAGCTGGGGATAGGGTTTTAGAGAGATAGACACAAGGGTGAAGATCTCCATTGGCATCCTTTTGCATGAGAACACCTCCAGTAGCGACAAGGGAAGCATCAGTCATTAGGAAGAAGGGAGCAGTAGTGTCCAGGAGACAAAGGACAGGTGTGGACATAAAAATCTGCTGAAGGGTATGGAAAGCAGATTTGTGTGATGTGGACCACTCCCAGGTGGTCAACTTCTTGGTTAAATCAATAAGGGGTTGGGCAATGGTGGAAAAGTTCGCAATGAACTTTCAGTAAAAGTTACAGAACTCCAGAAATGATTGAACGGCCTTGACGGAGGTGGGGAGTTGCCATTCTCGAATGGCATTCAGCTTGGTGGGGTCCATAGACACTTGATGATGACCGACAATCATCCCCAAGTACTCAACCTCAGCAACGTCAAAAGAACATTTGGAAATCTTCAGGGAGAGATGAAGGTCTTTTAGTTGCTGAAGGACCCATTTCGTCCGTTCCGTATGCTGAGTAGGATCCAAGGAGTGGATAAGAATGTCGTCCATATAGATGACAACCCATCCTTCAGAGATGAGATCACGAAAACTGTCATTCATAAATGCTTGGAATGTGGTGGGAGAGTTACACAATCCAAAGAACATAACCGTTGGTTCAAAAAGTCCAAAGGGGGTGATGAAGGCGGCTTTCCATCGGTCCTCAGGTTTGATAAGGACATTGTTGTATCCCCACCGTACATCGAACTTGGTGAAGATCATAGAATCCTTCAACTTATCCAGTAGGTCAGAAATGAGGGGGAGTGGGTAAGCATTCTTGACCGTATGGGAGTTGAGGTATCTGTAATCCTGACAAGGCCGTAGAGAGCCATCCTTCTTTGATACGAAAAAGAAGGGGGAAGCTTGAGGGGACTTAGACAGTACAATCTGACCTGTTTGAAGGTGTTCATCGATGAACTCCTTACATGTTTCCATTTCTTTTGGGTTAAGGGGGTAGACCTTGGTGATCCTTGGAATGAAAGATTCATCAAGATCGATTGCATGATCAAAGGGTCAGGAGGGGGGAAGGAGATCGTGAGTCTTTTCTTTGAATACTGAGGTGTACTCTTTGTATTCTGGGGGCAGGACTTTTTCTTTCTTGGGTGTGGCGATAGCTGCCTCAGTGGCAATGGTAGTTTTTCTCAATGACTCCACTAGATATCATTGTTCGAGAGCTTCTCCTTCAGCATTATGATTTTTGAATAGCACAGGGATGGTAACAATTCGGTTGGTCCAATCGATCTGTGGATTCACCTTGGTAAACCAAGGAATTCCCAGGATGACTCGATCCCCTCCACAATTTAACACCAAAAAGCAGATGACTTCTTCACAACCCGCAGTGTTTATGACTAAGAAGGTTTCTTTTCAAATGAATCCTCCTTTGTTGGTAGATCCGTTGGCATTAGAAGCTTTGATAGGGGAAGGGAGCCATCTAGTGGGGAACTGATACTTGGCAATGGTGATAGAGTCAATAAAATTCTCGGTTGCTCCAGAGTCGATGAGAGCATTAATTTCAGCGGTTTTCATCCCGTGAGAGAGAGAGATGGGAATTCAAATAGATTTCTCTTTTTTACTGGTACAAATGATAGGAGCAGAACGTTCCGGAGGAGAAGACGCTGAAGCTTTCCTCCATTCTAAAAACCCTGAATCCTTTCGGTAGTGGACATCCTCAAGACCTTGGTCTCATCTTCCTCAAAACACTCTTGGAGGACTCGTACAAGTTCCTTCTGATCGACCTTTCGTCCTTTAAGGACTTTAAGGTATTCGTCAAGTTCGGAGGACAGGGGAGGTTCTGGTGTCTTAGGAGGGTCGGG
The DNA here is from genome assembly GCA_038090335.1 of Solioccasus polychromus. Taxonomy (NCBI): domain Eukaryota; kingdom Fungi; phylum Basidiomycota; class Agaricomycetes; order Boletales; family Boletaceae; genus Solioccasus; species Solioccasus polychromus. The sequence goes on from JBBPMM010001039.1 coordinate 5,379, forward strand.
GGTGGCGACCGCTGCGACCTTAGCCTGATTTCTGAAGGGGTTATTGGACCGGATAGGAGTAGACCCTTCAACCTTCTTATCGTCACGAGGATGGTTACGAGTGGTACAGCCCTTCTTATGGCAGATAAAACACCTTCCTTCGCGAATGTGTCAAGCCTTCTCGACAGGAGAGAGTCGAATAGCATCGACTTCCATGGCGTTAGGGTCCTTCCTATCGTTAGAGAAGTTCCTCCACCCCAAGCCCTTATGCATATCCTTAATGCATTCCTGTTGCGTGTTGAACTTGCTTGCCTGGTCCATCCATCCTTGAAGCATAGTGGGGATGGTGGCCATAGAGAGGATATTGGTGGTAATCTTCTCGTCCAATCCTCTCCCGAAGTATTCAATAAGGGCTTCTTCATCAGCAAGCCTGGTCTGGGCGGCGGCTAAGGAGGAGTCAGCAACATATTTGGCGAAGCCATCCTTATCTTTGGTATTCTGAGTGAGGTTACGGATGGTTTGGCGGGCTTTACTGGCGGTGTCAAAGGGGAAGAAGGTCTTGGTGAAATCGGCGGCCATGACATTAAAGGTTTGGTGATTGTCTGGAATATTAGGACTTTCCAAGCGATAGAACCACCCTTCTGAGAAGACCTTTCCTCATCCCTTGCTCATTTTGTTCAATGTGGTGAGCATCATTGCCTTATTGTCATAAAGGTCACCATTCATCTTGAAGTACACCTTCATAGCAAGCATCCAGCATACAGCATCTTCTGATTCGCCGGAGAAATCATCTGGAAGTCCAGCCTTGAGCTCCGTAGTCTTGGCCATCTCTTCTCTTCATCTGTTAAGGTATTCGGTGGTCCTACGGGCTTCTTCTTCTGCTAAAGCACGTCTCTGTTCCTGAGAAGCTTCTACTCTTCTCCTTACTGTTTCATTGTTGTGTCCTTCTGTGGACAATTGCTGGGCAAGTCAGGCATCTTGTTTGTCGTCAAGCTCCTGCTCCCAATCAAGCTCCTGTTGTGGGTCTTGCTCGATGTCAATGGGAGTCTCTTCGTGAGACAGTTCTGGGAGTGACGTGGTTCGTTCGAGGGGGACGGAAGAAGAGGTGGTGGTGAAAGGGATGGAGTAAGGGTTATGGGTTTTTTTCTTCTTCTGATAGGGCGTAGGGTAAGCGGGACTATGAGGAGGAGTAATGATGGGTAGAGGGGTTCCGTCTGCTGTAGAAGGGGACGGTGAAGTCTTTTGTTATGCTGAGGCTAGTAACTCAGCTAGTAACGTAAATGGTAGAGCCGATGGTAAACTCTTATCCTGCAACGTGGTAGTCCTATGACTATTAGGACAACAGTGGTGTCCTCCCAGGTGAGAACGTCTACCCTTTCTGAGGGTACTTCTTGTGTGATGGTAGTGAAGAATATGAGGATCTGGTGATGTACCCCTCTCTGAGTGGTTATGGAGGCTTCAAGAAGAGAGTACTGGATTACTGGAATGGCAATGATCTCACTCGTCCTGAGCAGCTTGCTGGTTACTAAGCTTGGATTGCGTAGAACTAGCTAAGGTACAAGTGTAAGGAATCTACCTATTTATAGGTAAAGGGAATGTGCACAGACCAAGAGGAAAAAGGAAACTATCTAGAATGTTCCAGAGAATGATAACTATATATGGTAACCCTTAGCTCCAGTGCTACAAGGTAAAATGGAAGGAATCGGAATACGGGAAAGATAGGAACAATAATCAGAGGAGGTAGGGAGAGAACAGAAGGAATAGGAAAAGATAGGGGGGTCCCAGTAAAACTGTAACACCAAAACCCTTTCAATGGTATTGCCATTTTATATTGCTTATAACTCAACCAAATTTGGACCAATTCACATGACATAGGGGGCGATTTTGTAGCCAAGAGTATGGACTATCTTTCTCTCCAGCAAAGCTTGATGTGATTGTTCCAGGTGATTGCAGTGCACTTCATGCACTCCATCAGAGTTAGTTATTGAAAGGGTTTTGAAGGTCACTGTATATACTATAAATGTCACATATCAAGCTGTGGGAACATTCAAGAATGAGTCTGGCATTTTTCTAGGACATTTTTGAACCCTTCAAAGACAATGGTAATGTTTTTGAAGGGCCATGAAGCTGAATTTATGTCAATATTGCAGATGTCCTTCTAGAACCTTGTTTGATTTGTATCTCAAAAATGGGACTGCTGATTTTCATGATTAGGGGTTCAAAATGATCGCAAAAATGTGCTCTATTTTATGCCACATTTAGTTTTAAGAAAGAGGATTTGAAAATAGAAACTTAATTCCAGAATGACCCTATATGTAAGTGCACATCATATAACATATGAGGCATATCATCTCATGGATGTCTTGAACACCTGTGCTTGCATATAGAAAACATATGTCACATAACATAAAAGACCACTCACACCATGGGTGTCCTGGATGCCCATGCATGCACATAGGACACATGTCACATGACATCTAAGGCCACTCACACCACAGGCATTCTGGATGCCCATGCACGCACATAGAACACATGTTACATGACATGTAAGGCCACTCACACCACAGGTGTCCTGGATGCCCATGCATGCACATAGGACACATGTCACATGACATATAAGGCCACTCACACCACGGGCGTCCTGGACGTCTATGCACACACATATGTAGGACACATGTCACATGACATGTAAGGCCACTCACACCACGGGCGTCCAGGATGCTCATGTTCACACACAAAACACATATCACATGACATATAAGGCCACTCACACCATGGGCATCCTAGATGCCCATGACTCAATGAGTATATGTATTAACAATCTATATAGGTTATGTTCAATTAGTAGATACTTATTTTAAAGATAATAAATAAGAGTAAGCTACTCGTTTGTCACTAATTGCATGACATGGATATGAAACAAGTATATACTATTAAATAGGGGGTTACCATATGTGGAACCCCAAATTCCTTATATGTGTTTTTAGGGTTAGGTGTAGGGTTTAAATCTTCCCTAGGGATGGTAAAATGTGCTCATAACATGCCTCAATAGGCCCAGGTTCACCTGAAGGGGCCATGGTATAGTATATTCGGTTTTATTTAATGACATTATTGGATGTCTGCCAGCAGAAGCTGATTGCTGACGAGTCTGGGCCAACTCGGACATACGCACTGGAATACACATTACTATACGCCGAAGATTTTGTTCAGCATTGCAATATCGTGTTCGGCTCGGATTGGTTTGCAATCAATTGCACCGTCCGGCCGCCAAATATCCTGCCTATTCACGTTCATCGGGTAGAGTATCTCACCAGCCTTGCCCGCCCAGTCGAAATCAACCAGCATGATCTCCCCGTCTTCAGACCACAAGATGTTTGTATCGCGAACATCTCCATGCACATAGTCCTGTTGGTGCAACCGTACAAGAATCTCCTCTACCTTCGGGAAGACCGAAGAAGGCACAGAGCTCAAGTCGGACAGAGGAACGTAGTCTTGTGGCAGCTCGTCCATGACGACCATGTACCATCCGCCCTCGATCTTCTCGAAACCTCTGAGTGTGGGTGCGCACCCCATCGACGCACAGATATTATGCGCCTCGTATGAATAATGTTGGACAAATTTGACACAAATCTTCTCGCCGTTATCCAATTCTCCGAAGAAGAGGAGCTTTGTGTCAGAGTATTGTTGAACGTACTTGAAGCTCTGGATACTCTTATCGGCAAGAGACTCGAAATAATTGCGGTACGGAAACGGCCGAGTTTGATTGGGCGAACTAGATGCGTGTGGTGCGGGAGGTTGGGTACTGTAGCATGCTTGCAGCGAGTGCATCGCTTTCCTGAATGCTCCCAGGTGACGTGCCAACGTGGTTTGCATCTCGATATCGGACGCGTGGAAATGCAGTGGCAGAGCAGTCGAAAGCACCTGTAACGTGGGACGCAGATTCCACGCAGCACCTGCAAAGCTGATATATGGTCCTGACCCGACGAACATGAGTCCTCGTAACGATATCATAAAACGAATAGGTACAAACCGAATATAAGAATGATAAAACACGGAAGGACTGATCTGGGCATTTTCGGTGCGTCATTTCTTGTCGACTCAAGGTAGTACAAGGCTGCTTGACAGAAGGGCTCTGCCCCTGTGGATCCGATTTCGTTCTTGAATTCGGCGATCGCATAGCGATAGCCATTGATGGACAGGTCGCCGTCGGTCTCGTACCCCGAAGTATTATCGATCTTCGTCTTTTCAAAAGGGAAACCCCGGGATCTGAATATGTTGCGAATGGCTTGTGACCGATCTTTTTCATCGATATAAAATGCTGACATCGCTTTTGACAGGCTCAACGAAAAGTCGCTATCCTCTGCTGTGATCTCGTATGTCTTGATGTCATCGAGAAACTGGCCGAATACAGGATGCAACAATGTCACAGGAACAGCGGTTGCCGCAGAATCTGGTCGGCCACAATGGATAGCTTGTTTAGAGTCCGCCTGAAATTTGCGAAAGCATTTAGCAGTGCCACGGCTCGAAGGAGACTGCATCTTTGTCGCCTGTGTATATCGGCTCCGCTCATCCCCGATAGAGTTACCCTGCGGCCCGCGATATGCTGACGGAGGGTGGGATGATCGTGCTAGTTGGTGTACATCAGCAGACTGAAGTAAACTTTATAGTCAGACTCACTAGGCTTGTCCGTCGAAGGGCGTATGTTGACGATGATATGAAGATGGCCATCGAGGGGTGGATCAGAGAAAACGTCCAACAGCT
>JBBPMM010001040.1:0-10098 GCA_038090335.1 Solioccasus polychromus
TTTTCTAGCCCGATTACCTCGTGCCCGACTTTACGCAAGCCAACTGGGGCTCGAACTACCCTCGCCTGTTGTCGATCAAGCAAGAGATCGATCCCAACAACATGTTTCTCGTTACTCAAGGTGTTAATTCGGAGAATTGGGATTCGGAACAGATATGTCCATTGTGATTCACACACCTCTACATATATCGCTGAGCCATTAATTTATTCTTTACAAATAATATTTACTTGTCTTTCTTGATCTGTACTAATTTACATCGCAATCTAATGTGCTGGACATTGATATCAGTCAGGGTTCTGATCGGCTGTAAGCCCCGTACCAGCATTGTGGTCGTATAATATGAAGTAACAATAATGGCGGCCGAAACAGCAATAGCACATTTGACCCCGGAGGAACATACATCCCAACGAGTTAAAGACCTATAGATACCATGATAGAGGAGCTCTCCTTGACAAGCTTCCTGAATCGACGTCCGATGCGCCGATTCCTCGGAAGGGCAAGTTCGAAAGCCAGTGGCTTAAGTAGCGAAGCACCGTACCGCTCGGATTTATTTCTCAGCATCGCATGGAACGCATGTGTGCCCAGCCTGGACATGGCATCATTTAGGCGCACGATCGGGAATATATAACGGGCGGAACTAACCACAGGACATGCGCCTTGAGGATGTCGCATTTTCCTCCGTTTTCACGAGAAACTTTATTCCTTGAGCTCTGCATGATTACTGCGTATGTGTATCGAATCATCTGCTTAATGGTACCTTAAACATTAATTAGTACCTTGAGTAGAGGCAGAAGGATACCCGTTCAGACATACTATGGAAAAACTTGACATTTCTTGAAACATCCACTCCCAAACTTTCGAGATACAAATGCATTTTTGCGGCCGTGATGAGAAAATTCCTATAAATGTTCACATGCACGGTATGGACGCTGTTTAAACTAGTGTCGTTATAGATAATGTGGCTCCTCGATTTAGCCAATCTTGCAAGCTTATCGGCGACCTATGTAGTTCAAAGTAGGAACTGGGACTAACCGCAACATTTTATGAAAAAAGTTGACACCAGGATTGCGACCTTTGTCCACCGTCAACGAATCTTTGAGGTCTGCGTATATAATTTTTGTGAGCCCAATTTTAAGTGGCGGAGGACACACACCTGTACCATTGTATCGAGAATAGTCTGCAAGAACTGAAAGGTCCGTCATGTCAATCAATAGCCCACACCAAGGGAAGACTAGAAGCGAGGCTAGTTAGTATTCTTTCGGAGCAAACTTTCAATGAAGTACATCTCTGTCCGGCGGGGACGACGTTCATGATTTGAACGTCATAATCAAAGTTGGTCAATGTCTTCTCTTGCGATATCGTGCAACCATACTCAGGATGACCCGCGATCATCGTCTTCAAGAACAACTTTGCCTTCCTCGGACATGTCGTCACGAAGAGATAATCGTCAATCAACCTGAGGAGCAGCTGAAAAAATAAACCAAATATTAGACTAGCCGAGTGATTGTAGTGTGAATACAGTCGAACTTGCATTTTGTGCGTCATTTGACGAACCGAATTCGCTCAACTTTCTGGTCTCTAAATCTCCATAAAAATATGAGCACAACAGTGCGGAGAGTACGGATCCTTGAGGAATGCCGACAACTTGACGATAATAGCGTTGGCCAATCTACGGGGTTGTTCTGATTAAAAATGGATTGTTACATCTCTTTTCGGGTTTACCTTGACGATATTCTCGTTGATATGCTCTTCTAGAAGTTGTATCGCCATTTTTCGGCTCTCAGAATCGTAGTTGACCTATGAGAATACGCGCGAAAATGGAGTAATGGATCAGATGAAATGACATGAATGTATACCTGGTCAATAAAAATTGTATCCCGCAAAGCATTCGCCAAGTTGCGAGCATAGGCAATGAAGTCCGGGTGCTCGTCTGAAAAGAGTCAAGTCAGGCAGGAGCAATTAGCCTTGTATAATTAGAAGGACCTTCAGGGTACGCCCTCTTAATATATGTCCGTCTGATCTTGCTAGCGACTGGTGTTATCTGCCCATACCTCTGAATAAGGTAACTCTCCTTGGAACACCGTAAACCATTGAACCATCAAGTGATTCAATGAATTACCTCGGATATAAGCTCCTTCAGGATTTGCAAGAGAGTAGATTGCTCGATAGTGTCGAAACAAGCCTGAACATCCACCTTCACAAAGTATAACCTAGGTCTTCTTTTTTCAACATTAACGTGCATTCTCGTACTAAAATACTTACAATGTTCCTGAAGGGTTATCCTCCAGCAATCTCGTCTTGTACGCCTTCAACCGCGCATATATTTCATTCGGCCCGAATACAGAGGCGCCAAGTAGCTCTGGTTGACGTTGCTACGGGTGCAAATACGTCGAAAAAACTTCTTAGGTGCCTTATCATAATGCTTACTTTCTCGTAGGTCAGTATCTCAAAAGTTGTTTGAAGGATTTGGTTGATGGACTGTGAAAGGTCGAGATTCAAGAACCATATGATGTTAAGATCGACCCGTGTAATACAAACACGTCATACCTTGCGTTGTGCCATCCTACGCCTCAAGTTGACGATTGGGCGAACACCCGTTTCCTTGGGTAGGAGGCGAACAAAGGAAAAACCAAGTCTGCGTTGTCGAAGAATTTCTTCAGCCTCTTGCTGGATAAAAAATATCAACACACGTTAGAAGCATTAACTGCATCAACAACCTTCTCTATCTCTCTGAAGGTTTTCTCGCTAAGTTGATCTATCAGGGGGGCACAGAGGACCCCCCAGTCATCCTGTCTGAAATACAGGACTTGATTGCGGAATGCAGAGGAGTCCGTTACGTAGAACGTTGTCTAAAAGTAAGATTCTAAGTTTACTTTTCATCCAAAGATTTGAGCGGTCGCCTACCTTGATCAGGGGAATAAGAAAGGAATCGAAATACCAAAACATGAACTCTTCTAGTAACTCTCGTCGCTTTAGAGTGTCCGTCACTGGCACTCGTCCATGACAATGCCCAGGTACTCCCTGAGGAGTGAGCCAATCACAATCGGTAGTGCTGAATCCCTGAAGGATACGATGAAGCGACAATGTCTCGAATCGTCGAGCCACAATGAATTCCTTGACGTCTGCGACATGTTACTCATCAAATCTGGAAGTGCATTCGGGGTACATACAACCCTGAACTAGCTTGAAATTCCTCTGAGATCCCCAGAATTGTTTTGGGATAACCACCTTCGTCACGAGCATAACATAACAAAAAACCTGAAGGCCACTGAGTTTCACATTGAAAAGAAGTGTCGCGTGCGTACCTCAACGTGATTACATGTAAATTCAATAAATCGAGGCTTATTCATACCATGCATCCTAGCTTGACCAAGCCCCTGAGGGAGAATTGAGTTACCGTTTGAATCTATTGACGTATTGGCGTTGTATCTCGTAGGCTGAGACCCTACTCGGAGAGAGTGCTCAGAAACCATTTCCTGCTTCCTTTAGAAACCTCCTTTTCTCCCACATAAGCTAAACGCACCAGAATAATGCTACTATCCATCGCCTGGTTGTTGGTGCTAACGACCTAGGTCAAATCGACGATCAAAAGGTATGCCTAGGTCGTATTCGTGAAAAAAAAAACCTTTGATGGGCAAACCTTGTCGCGCAAGGGCTTGTAGCCACATTTTCCGTGCCTCCATATCAACTTCTCAACCAATGACACGGCGTCTCTGAGTCGCTTGGGAGTCTTACAGTTTCCAAGGGCCTAGATCACCGCGTCGAACTGGGGTCTAAACATAGTGTAATTCTCACCTTGATCTCCCGTTCTCGATCAGAATAATCCGGTTGCTGGTAAGCTTCTTTCCTGCTTGTAGTAAGGACAAAAACACTTGATAAACCATATTGCGAAGGAAACATGTATTTGCTGAGATGGCGCGCATTCTTCGCCAGGTCGCGGGGATCGGGATCCTTATAGTTAACAGGATCTGCACGTGGCTTCTTGACGTACGAGGGGCACAAACGATTTAAAGCATCTGAGAGTGTTTCAAGGTGAGATTTCGTGTTCAAGAACGAAATGCGCACGATGATACGGAAACCCTACGATAATTCTGAAGGCGTTGGGGTCTCGAGAAGGCCTGGAGTAGAATATCCGCGCTCTTACAAAGTTTATTTCTGCCGCTGTACGTCTTTTCGTCGTCAACATGGCCAAGACAATTGAGATTTGGATGACAATATTTCACCTCTGGATGGGTTGGCTGAGGATCCCTTTTATAGATTTGGTCGATTGTTCTCGGTAGTTAGTTGGGGTTCCGATCAGCCTAAGACGTTTCCGAGGTTGCAGCTGCGCTGCTACATCCCTTTTTCGCTTTTTCACTCGAAGACATGGCCCACTATCAAGGGAACCACCAGTAAGCGGGAGTGAAGCAAATATAAGCGGTTCCCCGGTAAGTTGACATAGGCATTCATTAGGCAAGGACATGAATATTGATGTCTTCAAAAGAAGATGTAGCATCGCGTCTGCGCCGATTCTGGGACCACAGTCAGTATCCGTTTACCGATTGATTCGGCAGAATCACCTCTGCAGCAATAACTCCCAATCCGGACCATGTAAAGCAGTGACGATCGTGTTAATAAACCGATTGTATATTCTGGGAGATGATGGATAGATTCGTTCATTGTCTCCGGCCTGCACCAATGAGTATGAAGTTCTGCCGAAGAGACGGGGAACGGCGTACACGTTGATAACCTATAGCAATGATGTTGTTGGGCCTGGCCCTTGAGGTTAAGAAATATCGTTCGTGAGCCTTTTGTATGATCTAATTGGACGTTTTCATTTTTCCAAGTTGCAACAAGACAACGCGCGTAGACTCACATCTCGCATATACATCATCGGAGGTAAAGCCACAAAAGACGGGCGCTGGGAGGCCCCTGCTTTGAGACCGACATAGGACGTACTTATTAAATCACAGTATGATTGCGGTTCACCTCCGGAAAGGATAGAAGTTGCATTTGGGTTGTCTGAGGGTGATTCGAGGATTTCGTGTAGGTATCTTTCCAGTAAGACCACTTTGTCGAAGTAAACGTTGAGAACTGAAATGCTGAGTGGTCTTCGTGATTCTATTCCCGACATTTAATAGGCTAAAGGAGTTTTGTCAAGAAGCCGGAGAGTCAAGTGTCAAATCGATTTTGCCACTAAATCGGACGCGACGCCACAAGCGCGCTTAATTGGCTGGTTCTCCCAGGCTATTCTATGTATCTACTACATATCACACTTTCGTCCCAACTTTCCCATCGGAACTTCCATTGCACGCTTTCTCGGGCTCTCTGGAACTCGGATCCTCTAGGCACGTATAACGCACCCGCCCAATCACTTGCTGCAGTGCCAGTGTGGTGTACGCGCGACTCGGAGAGTCAAGATCCATTGACAACACTGTTCTGAGTGATGAACGAATGAGAGTACTTGCGCTGAAGAAACTCGGTCGACTATCATTTGCCGAACGGACAGAATGATAATGCACCGATCATCCAAACTTATAAATATTGTAAATTCATTCTGAAATCATTGACGCAGCGCTCCTCCAAAAACTGTAAGTATCCGACCATTCATGAGAACAGCGAATAAAAACGCACGAGCACCGTATCAAAAGGTTGGGGTCAGTTTCCCCGGTCGAACGATCGGCACGTATGATTCTGTGCAGTTGAACAGCATCTTCATTGAGTTTGACCGATGAAATATTCACCCCAATAAGGTGTGATGTTGCTTGGGTTGTATATAATGCTGGCGTTTGAGTACATCCCAAACACCATAAACGTGCTATTGCACGGTGGAGGGACACTAGTACCAAAAGGAACGAGCGAAGAGGCGAGCAGATGGAGTCCTGATAAAATGGTCTAAATGCAATCGTTATAAACAGGTACTTACAGTTTTTGGAGGAGCGTTGTGTCAATGGCTTCAGAATAAATCTACAATATTTATAAGTTTGGATGATCAATGCATTTATGCACTGACCCTAAATAATCGACCTGAGAATGCTTCCAACAAATAGTATCTCGGGCAAAAAAATACCGCTATAATTGACTCGTTGCTTGGACAGCAGTCTGAAGGTGTACTACTACAGCCGCCTATAATTGAAATTGCTTATTAGAGTGGCGAGCTCGATATATATAGGTTGCTTCCTGGGTACGCAGTTCCGTTATGCCGGGAAAATTTGGGAAACATAGTCCGTGATCGTCGGCGTCTTATCTGGGTTCGCAAAGTCTGCTCCTTCGTTCGTATTCCTGAAAGCAGTGACACCACATATTCTGAGACAAATGATGATTAACGTGAAGAGTTAACAGATCGATTGCATACTACTCGCACCGTTGACTTTGCCATTTCCCAGGGTCACTGTAAAACGCTCGACGATAAACGTATCACTGGAAACCAAATATACGACCCGCAGAACGCAGTTCCAGCCAGACTGCAAGCGTGGTCACGTTGACTGTTAGCAAGCAAGCAAGGGTGTCTACAGTGAAATTACATTGCGTGCAAACACAAACAGTTGGCTTCAGTCACTCAGACCTGTCAGAACTCACTCTGTTTGGGAGATAATTTGATCGTAATAAAACTTTTGTAGCTGTCAGTGTAAAAGCAGAATGCCACTGTGAAACACAGACTTATGGTACACAGTCATCGTACTGATACTGTGAGGGCAGGAATGTGCGACTCGTGATCGCATTCGCGAAGAGAGGGGGTAGGTATTTCCGTTGTCCGCAACGATATGCTAAAAGACGGCACCGGCACCCAGCAATCACAGCAAACAAATCAGGTTGATCACCGTCGGTTTCCGGACACTACATACCAGCAGATTGGCCCCAGGTAGTAACCGTGGAAGGGCCTCTACCGAATCTGAGAATACTCTAATCGACAAGATTTGCTCGGCGTAAAATAATCCCACAGTCTAAACAGCATTATATAACGATGGTCAACTACAATATCGTTGCGGCACTTCTCAAGTAAGGTATCAGGGAGAGAACACACAAAGTCCAGCGTCCAGGGCACCGCCCGCCTTCATTCAATTACCCGCGAAGAAGTCTGGTCAGCGTGGTTAGACTTCACTGAGCATATTATCCTCTCTCGCGTACTCTCGAGGCCCAATTGATACAATCGCGGTCACGCCATAATGAGATTCTTGGATAAAGTCCGTCTCGTCATACAGCGCAGCGTACCCCGAATGATCGTATTCTCCTTCGCGTATCTAGAAGACGACTGGAAGTCCTCCCGCGGTCGTCGGCTCCGCGGATACACTGAAGAGTGTCAACGACCACAAAGCCAGCCAAGCCAAGAACTCGTACTTCAGATAGGGACAATCTTCTGAGATTCCGGGTGCGGAGGTAGTGCGCTTATTGAGCCCGTAATTGCTCACAGGGGTTGTTTCACTACTGCCCTATTCAGTTTGTAACACGTATCCGGCTCTGCGGTTACTTGTCGACTGCTTGTTTCATTCGGAGGAGGTTGTAGAGCAGCAAAGCGAAAATCTCCTGTAAGTTGCGGGTACTGTTCGGGCCGAATGAAGCATACGCGCGGCTGAAGGCGTACAAGATGAGATTGCTTGAGGATAACCCTTCAGGAACATTATAAGTATTTTAATATGGGAATGCACGTTGATGTTGAAAAAAGAAGACCTAGGGTATAATTTGTGAAGGTGGATGTTCAGGCTTGTTTCGACACTATCGAGCAATCTACTCTCTTGCAAATCCTGAAGGAGCTTATGTCCGAGGTAATTCATTGAATCACTTGATGGTTCAATGGTTTACGGTGTTCCAAGGAGAGTTACCTTATTCAGAGGTATGGGCAGATAACACCAGTCGCTAGCAAGATTCTGGTCGAGCGAGGATGGTGATTCTAGCGAGTGCGGAGTGACCTTAGATCGGACGAAAAGAGCCCTTGTGAGGGCCGGGAAAAAGACTCGTTATTGTTCCCTTATCGTATGGGCCGAAACCTTTATACTACGTGACTATTGCAAATGACCGACTCAGATTCGTAAGCATTGAGTCTTGTCGGCTTCGAGAGGCCGAGCTTGGTTTGCCATGGTTTGTGGACGACCTTCAACAAAGATCAGACGGACATATATTAAGAAGGCGTACCCTGAAGGTTCTTCTAATTACACAAGACTAATTGCTCCTGCCTGACTTCACTCTTTTCAGACGAGCACCCGGACTTCGTGGCCTATGCTCGCAACTTGGCGAATGCTTTGCGGGATACAATTTTTGTTGACCAGGTATACATTCATGTCATTTCATCTGATCCATTACTCCATTTTCGCGCATATTCTCATAGGTCAGCTACGATTTTGAGAGCCGAAAAATGGCGATACAACTTCTAGAAGAGCATATCAACGAGAATATCGTCAAGGTAAACCCGAAAAGAGATGTAACAATCCATTTTTAATCAGAACAACCCCGTAGATCGGCCAACGCTATTATCGTCAAGTTGTCGGCATTCCTCAAGGATCCGTGCTCTCCGCGCTGTTGTGCTCGTACTTTTATGGAGATTTAGAGACCAGAAAGTTGAGCGAATTCGATTCGTCGAATGACGCACAAAATGCAAGTTCGACTGTATTCACACCACAATCACTCGGCTAGTCTAATATTTGGCTTGTTTTTTCGGCTGCTCCTCAGGTTGATTGACGATTATCTCTTCGTGACGACATGTCCGAGGAAGGCAAAGTTGTTCTTGAAGACGATGATCGCGGGTCATCCTGAGTATGGTTGCACGATATCGCAAGAGAAGACATTGACCAACTTTGATTATGACGTTCAAATCATGAACGTCGTCCTCGCCGGACAGAGATGTACTTTATTAAAAGTTTGCTCCGAAAGAATGCTAACTGGACTCGCATCTAGTCTTCCCTTGGTGTGGGTTATTGATTGACGTGACGGACCTTTCAGTTCTTGCAGACTATTCTCGATACAGTGGTACAGGTGTGTCCTCCGCCACTTAAAATTGGGCTCACAAAAATTATATACGCAGACCTCAAAGATTCATTGACTGTGGATAAAGGTCGCAATCCTGGAGTCAAATTTTTTCACAAAATGTTGCGGTTAGTCCCAGCTCCTACTTTGAACTACATAGGTTGCTGATAAGCTTGCAAGATTGGCTAAATCGAGGGGCCACATTATCTATAACGACACTAGTTTAAACAGCGTCCATACCGTGCATGTGAACATTTATAGGAATTTTCTCATCACGGCCGCAAAAACGTATTCGTATCTCGAAAGTTTGGGAGTGGATATTTCAAGAAATGTCAAGTTTTTCCATAGTATGTCTGAATGAGTATCCTTCTGCCTCTACTCAAGGTACTAATTAATGTTTAAGGTACCATTAAGCAGATGATTCGATACACATACGCAGTAATCATGCAGAGCTCAAGGAATAAAGTTTCTCGTGAAAATGGAGGAAAATGCGACATCCTCAAGGCGCATGTCCTGTGGTTAGTTCCGCCCGTTATATATTCCCGATCGTGCGCCTAAATGATGCCATGTCTAGGCTGGGCACACATGCGTTCCATGCGATGCTGAGAAGTAAGTCCGAGCGGTACGGTGCTTCGCTACTTAAGCCACTGGCTTTCGAACTTGCCCTTCCGAGGAATCGGCCCATTGGGCGTCGATTCAGGAAACTTGTCAAGGAGAGCTCCTTTATCATGGTACCTATAGGTCTTTAATTCATTAGGATGTATGTTGCTCAAGGGTCAAACGTGATATTGCCGTTTCGGCTGCCATTATCGTTACTTCATATTATATGATCATAGTTGCCTGTACGGGGCTTACAGCCGATCAGAACCCTGACTGATATCAATGTCCAGCACATTGGATCGCGATGCAAATTAGTACAGATCAAGAAAGACAGGTAAATATTATTCGTAAAGAATAAATTAATGGCTCAGCGATATATGTAGAGGTGTGTGAATCACAATGGACATATCTGTTCCGAATCCCAATTCTCCGAGTTAACACCTTGAGTAACGAGAAACATGTTGTTGGGATCGATCTCTTGCTTGATCGACAACAGGCGAGGGTAGTTCGAGCCCCAGTTGGCTTGCGTAAAGTCGGGCACGAGGTAATCGGGCTAGAAAA
>JBBPMM010001041.1:0-10097 GCA_038090335.1 Solioccasus polychromus
ACCCTTTCAATGACATTGCTGACTTGAAATGATGATATCTCCACAGTGTGTGAACTAAATCACATGACTCAGGGGGCACTCTTGTAGCCAAGAGTGAGTACTATTTATAACTCCACCAAAGCTAAGCAAAATTCCCATGGTGTGTGGCAGTGTGCTTCATGCACTGCTATTAGAGTTAACATTGAAAGGGTTTTTGAGCTCACTGTATATATGTGATGTATGAGTATGAGACTCAGACACATGATGTAGTGCAACTATATTACCTGTATGAGTATAAGACTACAGTACAGGTCAGTTATGAGTAGGTAAGTAAGTGAAGAATAGTATTGTACCTCAGACACACGATGTAGTGCAACTGAGGAAAAGAAGGAAAGGAGCTGTATGGTACAATGTCAACCAGATTAGTAAGCTATGTTTGCTAAATACGTCTAAATAATCTGACACTCCCCCTCAAATGGAGCACAGTCCAAGTTCAGTGGTGAAGTGCTTTGCTTTAGCAGAGGGGAGTGCTTTGGTAAGGGTATTGGCAATCATACTGTCAGTAGGGCAATAGAGTAAATGAATGGAACCTTTATCAATAGAAAAACAAATGAAATGGTAGCAGATATCGATGTGTTTAGTGCATGTGTGATAATTGCCATCTTTGGTGAGTGCAATGGTCAATTGGTTGTTGTTGTAAAGAATGGTGGGGACATGCGGAGGGTCAAACATCTTGGTAATAAGGTGTTGAAGCCAAATGGCCTCTTTTGTGGCATGTGTTGATGTGACATATTTGGCTTCCATTGTTGAGAGCATGACAAGCTCTTGTTTGCATGAGCTCCATGAGATTGCTCTGCCATCGATTATGAATGTGTAGCCTGAAATAGCATGGCAGTGCTCTTGTGACACGATACAGAGAAGACCGCGTTGTGACGGGCATGTTTAAGCCGGTTCAGAAGACATTTGGATCTTTATGACAACCATATCCCCATCCAGAATAAATCAATCGGTGTATGGGCGAGGGTATATGTAGGAAAACGACGATGATATAGCAATTCATCCAGAGTAACTGCCGGTGCGGCAAAGCAAATTCGACGTGCTTACACACCCAACTTAATTTATAATATTAACCTCATCCGTGCGTCCCGTCGTCAGCGCCTGAGCCAAAACATCCACACTTGGGAGTCGGGATCACAAGCGCGGACCTCCCGGACTGTCGCTATTGTGATTCGTTGAGTCTTGCGCATAACTAATATCAAAGAGCATATCATTATGTGGATTTTCTCGGCAGAGGGTCGGTATGGCTCGTTCGTCTGTTGCGCCTGATAGATCATAGGCCGTCACCGAGAGAACAAGTGCTAAGAGAAAAAAGACTAACGGATGGAACCATCTTTGGATTCGCTAATCCTTGCCCACTGGTAGAAGTGTCTGTCTTCTTCGTTTGCTTCACTTTGTGTTGCGTCTGTCTATGCGCAATGAGCATCTGCACGCAACGTGAAGGGCAACGGGTTCGCCGGAATCCTTGTGGCTGCTTGCTGTGAGAGTCTGTCAGGCCTAATGCACCTTTGTAACTTTTGAGGAATGCTTACATGCTTAGCCTGACCGGCGAATACGTCGAACGGATCTGCCGTGTGGTATTCACTTTCCCCGAAGGCTGAGTGTCGGATCGGGTCTCGGGAGCCCTCCGAGTATCGTCCGGCCGATGTGAAGCCCGTGCATTGTCTTCTCGCCGCAACCTTGCGCGTATCCAACCTCCGAAGGTTTGGTGTTTCTTTGCCTCGGTGGGCTGAGGGTCGGCGGGTGGTTCCTCCGGATTTGAGTCCGGTCCGAGGGGAACGGTCGCAGTGGGCGGCAGCGTGCTGACATGCGACGAACCGGGCTGTGGCTGTAGTGCTTCAGGCTCATGGAGGTCGTCGGACGAGAGAGCCTTTGGTGAGCACATCAGTGCAAAAACAAAAGGATGGTACAGATACGGACATCGTCGTAGTTAAACTGTCCGGCGGGCGTACTCGATGAGACCTCGGTCTATATGCTTGTAAGAACCGCTCGGCTCGAAATTGAAAAAGAGGATGGGCCGTACCTCGAGAACGACGTCATCTTTGCTGCGACTCCATGGCTAAGGTAGTATATATAAGTAGACCCACATTCCGCAGCGAAAGATACACACCTGAAATGGACCATACACATCTGGGAGGATGGTGCTCAGGTCGTGGATAGCGATTTTTCCATCTGCTCGTCCGGTCGGGAGAC
Organism: Solioccasus polychromus; assembly: GCA_038090335.1. Taxonomy (NCBI): domain Eukaryota; kingdom Fungi; phylum Basidiomycota; class Agaricomycetes; order Boletales; family Boletaceae; genus Solioccasus; species Solioccasus polychromus. The sequence goes on from JBBPMM010001041.1 coordinate 2,230, forward strand.
AGCTACTGTTCTGAGAGATAGCAAATGACCATACAGATTCTCCCTCCTCAATGTTGGAGGTAGCCCCGGCGAGCGTGGACGCGTCGACGAATGAGATGACGCGACCGAGACGGATCGAGACGAATCTTCCGTTCGGAGCGAGTCCAAGTTGGAAAGGGGAATTATCTTCAACGTCTTCGAATTGGAGTTCCTCCAGAAGAGTGCCAGCCAGGGCATCAAACGACTGAATTTTGTGGTCATTCGAAGCGGCGAAAATCGGACGCCCATTGATCGACCAGGCGAGGGAATTTTCAAACGCTGGGGATGGTTTGATTTCGATGTCGATGATTTTATCGCCGTTTTGAGCGTCAAAGACAAGTACTGATCGTTGAAGACAGATGGTAGCGATCCATTCGCCGTTCGGTGAAAATTGAACCCAACTGACAAAGTTGTCATGTTTGAGTGGTCCGAGCAGTTACAGTCCAAACGCTCACTTAATGGCCCACTTTTTCGCCTTTAACCCCAATCACAAAAGCCGTCGGGTCCATGCCGTACGCCGGTGGATGGCAAATACTATTTTCTGCGCATTGACACGCCGAGTCCTTTGTCTGGCAGGGTATCGGATTAGTTCTTGTACCGACCGAACAGTAGAGAAAATGCATAAGTTGGTTAACCGTCGATTACATCATGGGGGCAGTGTACGATTCTCCATATCAACTGTTGAGCGAAAATATTCAAGGGCACGACTGGGCGAGTCGTCTGCAATGATATTGATACTGCAGGGCAGGGAGAAGTCCGCGGTTCAACGTCGACGAAGTAGGCAGTCCCGGAGGAATGCGTACCCTCTGCACCATTCGTATGAGTGGCTTTTCGAAGGGGAGTGCGGCGGATCTTGTTGCGGGTTGGCTTTCTCAGCCGTTCCCGGTCGGAATGAACGCGTTCGTAGGCCGCAATCGATGAACGTCTGCAATTGTTGGTCAGAACGGCAAGCCAAGCATGTTTGTCCTTGCTTCAAGAGGGTATCATGTACCGAATCTTGCAATCCATGCTGGACCCGAATTAACAAGGACTGGCGCTTAGGCCATGAGGCATCTATATCATTGGTCAGAGTAAAATGAACGTATAACGTTGCGCACCACGAGCAAACCACTCCCACAACCTTGACTCTCACCCTCTACCTGCAAGTGCTGAACGAAAATATCAACAAGGACGAGTGCGTGGCAGTAATGAATGGCCGGGCAATGCTAACAAGTCGGTCAGACGAACCGATGATACTCAACACGGGTGACGATTCTAGGGTGTGGGCCGTTGCCTTCCACCCCGACGGAACACATCTTTTGGGTGGGACAGAGAAGGGAGTTCATCAATGGCAACTTGCAGAGGGCTGGGATGTGGGAAAACAAAGAGGAATGAAGATGAACGCCATTTCGCTGTCAAAGGATGGCAGGTGGGTAGTTTGTGGACACACTGAAGGAGCGGCTGTTTGGGATGCGGAGATAAAGGAAAAGGTTGTCGAGGTCGAGAGCGGCGAGAGTGTGTTGGTTGTTGATGTGTCCCTGGACTCGATGGCGTTTGCGACTGGTACCACTGAAGTGAGCATTTGGAGCCTAACAACCGGTGAACGACTACTCGGACCACTCAAACACGACGGCGACGTTTATGGGATCAAATTCTCGTTAAATGGTGATCGGATCGCTACCGGCTGCTATGGATACTCAATCTGTGTCTTCGATGCTCGCAACGGTGACAAACTCGTCACCATCGAAGCCAGGATCTCTGGGGCTATGGGCAATCCTCTCGCCTGGTCACATGACGGGCGTCGACTTTTCGCTGCTTCAGATGACGACAAAATCCAGTCATTTGATGCCTCGACTGGCACCCTCCTGGCGGAATCCCAATTTGAAGGCAGAGGCAACTTATGTCTCTGTCTGGCTCCAAATGAAAAATTCATCTCAACTCGTCTCGGTCACACTATCTCCTTCCTCGACACGTCAACCCTTGCTCAGATTATCCCCGTTATCGAGGAGAGTGTCAGCATATACTCGATAACCATCTCTCCAGACAACAGCCGTCTCGCGACCGGACGACACGACGGAAAAATCACTGTCCGTGACCTGAGCATGATCCTCCCGAACTCTTATGGTCCATTCCAGGTAAATATCTTTTGTGTTGACACGCGGGTCTGTTAATGATTACGGACGCCATCAGCCATCGGGTCGCGGAGAAGACAGCAACGATCTCCTCGAAGTATGACAGGTACTTTTCGGTTCCGAGGCAAGCGGTCCTCATCAGCGTATAGGTCGAGGTCCCACCGAGTACTCCCGCCGATCAGTTCAACTACGATGATGCTAGTAATTTCATTGTTCTCTCGATTATATGTTGACGCTGTTAAAGGCACCTTCGTCGCCATCGTCCACCAACCCCCGTGAGGCTGAAATACCACTATCCGGCCCATCGCACGCCATGTTAGACCCGCCGGACACGACCGTTCCCCTCGAACTGGCCTCCTATCCAGAGGAACCCGCCTCCCGGCCTGCAGAAATAAGGCAGCATCGAACGCTCGGGGGTTGGATACGCACAAGGTTGCAGCGGAGCGACAAGAAACAAATCTCACATCCACCGGATAGCATCAGTAGAGTTCCCGACTCGGATCCTCGCCCTGGCCACCAACCATCGGGCCAGGGGAGAGTGAAAATCGCTCGGCAGGGTCGTTCGACATTTGCTCCGGGTCATCCGAAACACGTAAGTCGTGCTCCGGCATTGTGAGTATGTGGTAGGCCTAACAGGCTATCATAGCAAGCGGCTACGGGAAATCCTGTAAGATTGTTTGTACTTTAAGTTTATATGCTGACACTCAACACGCGCTGAGCAGAAACACATGCAGAAACAAGAAAAGAAGACTGGCACTTCTACGAGTGGACAAGGTTCTGCGGACCCGAAGACGGAGCAGTCCGTGAGTTCTAGCACTGACTCGCTGTACGACGATTTACCGTTCCATCAGGCGCAACAAACAAACGAACCATCTCAATCCGCTACTAGGAACGTTCATATAACGGTACGCGTTCTCTGATTTAGATAGTCACGAGACTCACCGGATCGCAACAGCAACAGCCAGGCGGACCTGCACTTTTGATCCCTCTTCCCAAGTGTGGGTGTTTTGGCTCGGGCACTGGAGATGGGACACACTGACGTAGCTAATATTTCACTATGAATTTGCTTTATGTATACCCACTACATACCAAGGGGGAATTGCGAGCCACATACACATGTGGTCGCGTAAGCTCCTGCTTCGATACATGCAAACTGGCGCATGCGATGCGGAAATACTACGAAAGAATCATACAAACGTATTCGCTAACTTTTGAGGGGTCGGTAGATTCTCGAACAGAACTTGCATGCATAGCCGCGCTCGAGATGGATAGTAAAATAAGCAAATCCGAGGGGAGCCTAGTTTTGGGAGAAGAGGCTCATCGGAAGTCCATTGCAGTTGGAATACCAGATTGCCTTGAGTCCATGAGGTTGCGTCAGAGAGGCTACGCTTGGAAAGACCCGAGTCAGCACTTACCGTGAGACCCGATCATCAACCATCTCTGTTTCACCATTCGCGCCTCGTACCGAACGGGTTCGAACAATTTCCGGGGTCAAGATGAGAGACCCGAAGTGGGTAATTTGCCACTCGCTGTCATCGTCAACTTCATTTTTTAGTCACATGGTGTGCCCGCTGCGTCGCCGCGCTCGTGGCTCGCATGCCGCATTCACGAAGTTCAGAAGCGAAAGAGAGAGATTCGAGGGTCGATAAGCGCCGAAATTAGCCTAAGCCAAACACCACCATGATGGCAAACACGCGCCTACTCCGATTTCTCCTCTCCATTTTCGTTCGCTTTCGCACATCGGCTGGAAGTATAACACATTCATGTCAAGCTCACTTGGCGTTACTTTGGAGGTCGTTTCTTGGATTGTTTGGACGTCGACAAGGCCGGGAGCGGATTCGAGGGTATGCAAGCGATGTTCCTCGGGCTGTTGGCGTGACAGACAATCACCCGAATGGAGAACACCCTAACGACGAAGACGTTGAAACTCTTGCAGCTCGGCCCTTTCAACCTCACGTCAACTGGCTGGCTAAGGTGGCAACATACCCAGCTCGCACTTCGAGCCATACGAAGAAACCTATCCCGGCAACTCCTGATGGAGGATCACAACGCTATAAGCCCAGGAAGGTCAAGTGAGTGTCCCTTCGTCGGTTCCTCCTAGTCATTGTTCATCCCCCCAGTTCGAACGTCATGGAGCCTCTTGAAATCAAGGAGCCAAAAGAGCTATTGTCGACGTAAGTCCATATTTTTTTTTCTGATCCTTGATGCCATTCTTTGTAGACAATCGGAGCTGCCACTTGGATGGAAACGCTACGTTCACCCCGAAGGAAATGTCCTTTATTATCACGAAGACTTGGTACGTCATCTTTGATATTCTTGCGCTGAATATTAATATCATTCTGGACTCGACCTTTTCTAGCGTATATTCACAGAGAGTAACATCTTCCGTCGCGGAAACGACATCATTTATTACGCTACGATGCTTATACACAGAGCGATACTCAAGGGCAATGATGTACTCGACGAACTGACAGAAATCGTACTCAACGTGGACAGCGAAGAAAATGACAGCAAAGAAAATTGGCGCTATTACTTTGTTAACCACAAAGATCGCCTTTTGTTCTGGCTAGATCCAGTTCAACCCGAGAAGGATCTTGGCACCCACTTGCAAGGGATTACTGCGTATAGTCATATTAGTACGTCGGATACACAACTCTTTTCTTCGACTCACGCCTTTAGGGTATTATGTCGAAGCACAGTACTGGTACGCTTCATTTAAATATCGTTCAGGTATGTCTATATGTATGTCGTTTCGTTTGGGCACTGACCACTACTCAAGTATGTTGGAAATTATATGAAATCGAGGTGGCATTGTGCATACTACCCTCACGGTCGTACCCTTCCAAAGGGGGTTTATGAAGCCCTAAGAAGTATGCTTAACTTTGCCAAGATAGGTGTGTCGACTTTGTAAATCGTCAAGACCACGTTCTCACGGATTCGCCAGACATTATTACCAGCGATTCTTCCTTGTGTCCCTTTACTAGGGATGATCTCAATGCGATCCTTGATCTTGTCAACTCACTCAAGGGTAAATTTGATTACTACGTTCTTTCGGTCTTGCTGACCTGGTAAAGATGACAAGGATATTTCGGACCAGTATACAGTCTGGGTTATTGGTATGACTCTACTACCCGATGGCGAGCAGCGTGCTAACATCGTCAACAGCTCGACTAACCGCGCTGTTTAGTAAGTACGATTAAATAAGCATCCTAACTTGTTAACTTGAACGCTATTCCAGCTGAGAACCAGTTCCTCGGCTTTACTGGGGAGCCGTGTGCGCGTCTAGACGCAGATACGCCCTTATTTGGGCAACAGACTTGGAATCGTAGCCTCGTGTTCAAATGTGTTAACCTATTCTTGTTCGGATCACCCAACGATCATGCTATTCGACTGAAACGCGTCTGGGTCGACGGTATCATTATAGAGCCGCGTTGGAAGGACTTTGTCACCAGACTCACGTCCGAGTTGGGCCGGTACACTATCTTTGTGAGTCTTCTCTCTTGATCGCGCGATGGGCATTCATGGCCCGTAGTCGACAGTGTTACTGGCAGTCAACATTAGCTTCCTCGCTGTCCCCGGTGTCATCCCTCCAACTGGGCCTGCCAGCACGATCCAAATCATCATTTACTGCTCGGTAATCTCGACGGTCGCGTCGATCGTGTTCTCCTTCGTGTTGTTAAACATGTACAGCGATCCTGGGCTTATGATCGCTGGTTCTGCAGTATGTCTCTGGGAACGGTATGTCAAGTTGGACCGCTCACGTCGAACGATGGACAGGCGAGCGTCATGCAAACCCTCAGCGACTCGAACTCGGGGATGGCGAGTCTCGCCGTTACACATAGTCTCCCGGTGTCGTGCTTGATTTGGTCGTACGTCTTTTCTTTTTCTTTTTTCTTTTTCTGCGTTCTTGCGTGATGATACGAGCGACCGGTAGGATCGCCCTGTTTTCTACGGCCCTCGCGGTGCAGGTTTTCAAGCCCGGCGAACGTGCGACCGTGATTACCCTCGGCGTCGAATGTATCGTTCTCGTGATATTCGCGATCTTGGGTGGTCGGGTGATTTGGCAGTTTTACAAGAATGTCGACAAGGAGGAATCGGACGAGGAAGATGATTCCGGAAAGGAGGATTCGGCAGGTGGCGAGTCTGATGTTTAGAAAGCGCCGGGTTGGAAGGGGGCTGGGGGCGGTTGTTGGAGACATGTGGGGGGGAGGTAACAGGGATGTGTTTCGGGGTGTAGGCTGAGATACGCGGTGGGGCAGCACGTCGGGCCTTCTGCGGGAGGTGGCTCGGCAGTTTGACGCTGAGCAGCGACAGAGTCAATCGTAACTCGTGTTTTGGCGACTCGTTCGTGAGGGATAGTTTGATAATATTACTATCTGGCATGCGCTGAATGTATACGACAATGTTCGCTAATCATAGGGATTTCCATTCCGTCACTACATAATGGTCTGACGAATAACGTGTCTACCGATCGGTCGTTATACGGTAATAGTAGAGCCCATCTTTACAATGACGAACACTTTGGGTCCAAATATCCTCCAAACTGCTGATGTCAAGGTATACGGAACCGACGAGGATTCCTAAATGCTTCACTATTCTTCCGTCCTGGTTAGCGACGCGGAGCGGCACGACGTGCGGCTCACGCTTTTTTCTTGGGGGCCCTCAAGGTTGTTCGTCTGATATGTCTGAGTTCAAGGGGGGCTTGCCTGGCCACCACAGGGTTCGCATCAGAGAGCGCGTTAATAGCTATACTAGAAAGGCCGAGGAGAAGGTAACGTTCCCCAGAGGTGGTTCGGTCATAGCCGTTCCATCCTCACGTCATGACCCGACTAGCGCAGACGCCTCGTGGCCCGTCCGTTTATCCTTATTTGGATCCTGAACACTGCGCGCCGTCGGTTTTCATATGCATGCTCTACTTGGTATACGTTGCGCCTTATCCTCGACCAACACGGCCTTCCGGATACGAAAGAAAAGCCATTTCTGTATGTCGTTTTTTATTCTAACAACTGCTACTTCTGTTCTGACTAAGAAAAAGTGACCCATCTCCAGCCACTTGTCGCATGTTCGCGCATGTTTCCCCTCGACCTCGTTAATCCCGCCGACGATACTGGTCTGACATTTTGCTCCTCACCAGTCATGTATTTTTCAGCGGATTCCAACTAGCAGTATCAATCCCCATCTTTCTTCTGAAAAACAAATGTGAGGGGTTCTCTTGCATGAATCTGATGTATCCGACGAATGATCACAGCCACCGAGTCGCGAACCGAGGTAGCCAAGGTAGCCAAGCCTCTCAGTCGTCCAAATAATGAAGCATCTGCGCATGAAGTTCTACTACGGATCCAAAGAACGCCAGATCCTATGTGTTGTCTCCATACACGAAACCGCGCGCCAAGGATTCATGTAGGAATAGCAACCAACGCCCATGTACCGTCTCCTGAATGAGTCGGTCTAATAGTGCGTGCGTCCTTTACTTTCACTCGCCTCGTGAGGCCCGTTGGTCGATTCAGCAATATTTTTGCTATGTGACCCTTGCGATAACATTTCTTGAGTGTACGCGGCTCGGACACGGGAGATGTGGCACATGGCGATGACTTAGATACTTGGATATTGACATTACGTACATACTCATCTGCTCGGTGTCCATTCGGGCTGCTGATAATTTAGAGCCAGTTCGGATTGATTTTGAAGATGCTACTATGTCGGCTATAGAGCCGTACTACGTCGGCTATGAGTGGTGGC
>JBBPMM010001042.1:0-10084 GCA_038090335.1 Solioccasus polychromus
CATATTTGGACCAAATCACATGACATAGGGGACAATTTTGTAGCCAAGAGTATGTACTATCTTTCTCTCCAGCAAAGCTTGGTGTGATTATTCCAGGTGATTGCAGTGCGCGAAGCGCACTGCAATCAGGGTTAGTTATTGAAAGGGTTTTGGAGGTCACTGTAGATGGTTATATCCAGACCGGAAAGGCATCCCAGGGAACAGACAGCTGGTTGTACCTCGCTGATGGGCAATGCATCCCTCACGTCCCTGGTACTCGGTGTCTTCGAGAATGCATAGACTGGTTGCCCACACAGTCCGCTTCGGGTGCTGGATCTGCTGTCACAACTGGCATAGTTTCTCTCTATCCATCCGAAATTGACGCTGTTTTAGATATTGATATGTCTGTCTTAAGGACTTCTGTAGCAGATTCTTGGGATGACGACAATAGTCCAGACTTAGACAACCCAGACTTCCGTGCCTACCTATCACATGCTTGGGTGAGTTTCCAGGCAGATCGAAACAAGGACAAGGGCAAATGCGTCTGCTTCAATGGCATAGAACTCCCTTCTTGCTGTCCTGCATGCCCAGCCTCTCGGTCTCCTACCATCAAAGAAGACATTGAAACCCCAGAGATCATTGCAGCTCAGTCTAAGCCATCAGCACTGCCTATACCAGTCACTCCTGTCTCTCCACCTATTGTTCAATCCGCTCCAAAGCCAGCACCATCTATCCCCCCACCATCATTGACTGCTCCTAAACCTCGTACTGACACCATATATCCCTCTGTGCCAGCCCCATCTGGGCAGTTTTGTTACTCCTTCCTGTTGGAGGACGACACAGCCCCGAAGAAAATTATAGACCAAGTACTCGAAACTATGATACCAGTCCCATTTAAAGAACTCCTTTCTGTCGTGCCAGAAGTCTGGAAACAGTTCAAGGACTTATCGACTTCGAAGTGCATCTCAGTCTCAGCTAATGCTGTCCATGTCCATGAGCTCTCAGGTTGAGATCCTGGAGAGATTGCTCATCGATTCAGTGACAGTGTCACTCGAAGTGATGACGGACTAATTGTTGCTCATCATAGTATTCCCCTTAGGTCTATCCAAGCTAGAGTCACAGGGACACCCAGGACTATCACTGGAGTACTGGACTCGGGCTCAGAGATTATTGCCATGCCCAAACGGGTGTGGGAGACCCTCAAAGTGCCAGTCTGGTCCGACCATGTCATGACCATGTCGAACACAAATACCACCACCAAGTCAACCATAGGCATCATTGAAAACCTCCACCTTGACTTTGGTGCAGGAGAGGTTTGCTTACAAGTCCAGGTCATACCACAGGCCAACTTCGATCTTCTACTCGGCCGACCTTTTCATTGTCTTATGAGCACTACTACTGATGATTTTCCAGATGGTTCACAAAATATTATGCTTCATGACCCAAACTCCAGAAAAGAGTATAAACTACCTACACGGCCCTGGACTGAAGGTTGTCCTCGGTGCTGCCAAAATCTTCCTTGCACTAATCATCAGTCCATCGTCAAGATGGGTTTTTAGCTTTCGATGATCCACCAACCGGTTGGGGAGAGAGTTCTGACGTTCTTTCTTCGACATTACTCAACCGGTCTTCTTACCGGTCTTCCGTTATACCCCGGTCTAATGTCTTGGACTACTGACCGATTACCCGGTCTTCTATGCTTTCCTATCTTTCTTTGACTCAATCATCTCTAATCCCTTTTCATATCTCTGTGTTTGCTTCTTCCTTTTCCTATGATCTTAACACTCATATTTGGGCATACAAGCCTGTCACTAGGAAAGTCCAGCCAGTCACAGCCCCTCTCGAGGAGGAGTATCGTGTACTGTGTCGACTTCCTGATGACCCTCTTTCCGGACTATTACCTCTACCTACCCATCCCCCAGACTTCGTCCCTGGGGAATGTTTCACTCGGGAATGTGCTGATGCTTTAGATCTTGACCCTGCCAGATGGCTCTGGCCTGAAGAAGTAAAATTAGTCTGGTGGATCGTTCTCAATCATGAAAAAGCCTTTGCTTGGGTTCCAACTGAGTGGGGCTGACTAGATGAATGCTACTTCCCACTGGTCAAGATACCGACCATACCCCACACGCCGTGGGTACTTCGAAACATACCAATACCCCCTTCCGCTTGGGACCAGGCGATCCAAATCATCAAAGACTGCATTGCATCTGGAGTATACGAACCTTTGGCCGCAGCATACCGGTTGTGCTGGTTCTGCATCCTTAAACAGGACAAGAAGTCCCTTCACCTTGTCCATGACTTACAACCACTTAACACAGTTACTATTCAGGACTCTTCAGTTCCCCCATTTGTCAAGCACCTAGCTGAATCCTTTGGCGGAAGTGCTGTCTATGGTATGATGGACTTATTTGCAGGTTACGACCAAAGACCGCTTCATGTGGACTCCTGAGACATGACTACGTTCAATAGTCTGCTCGGACCACACTGTCTTACTACTCTTCCAATGGGGCATACTAATGCTGTACAGATATACCAAGCTGATATGGCATTTATCCTTCAAGACAAAATACCTCACTACACCATGCCATTCGTCAACAATCTCCTGGTGAAGTCCGGTACCACTCAGTATCAGAGACCAGACGGGTCTTACGAGACCATCCCGGACAACCCAGGGATTCATCGATTCATTTGGGAACATCTAACCATAGTCCACAGAATCCTTCAACAACTCCAGAACATCAACATGACAGTCTCTGCCAAGAAGTTCATTCTGGCAGCACTGGAAGTGACCATCGTCAGTTATAAATGCATGTTCAAAGGTCGTGTTGCTCACGAGGCCAAAGTCCAGAAAATATGAGACTGGCCGGAGTGCACAAACCTGACCCAAGTCTGCAGATTCTTAGGGACTTGTGGAGTGGTACGTATCTACATCAGAACTTTCACTGCTATTGCTCATCCTCTTGTAAACCTTACTCGGAAAGGTGTCCCATTCAAATGGGGAGATGCCCAACAAGAAGCTATGGCTCATCTGAAGGACGAAATCATTCAGTCTCTGGTGCTTCGACATCTGGACTATGAGTCCGACCGAGAAGTAGTCCTTGCCGTGGACACATCTCATATTGCAGTCGGTTTCATCCTCTCCCAAGAGGGAGCCGATGGAAAGCGGTATCCTAACTGGTTCAGGTCTATCAGCCTGACCGAAGTTGAGAGTCGTTATTCCCAAGCTAAACTCGAGCTATATGGACTATTTCGAGCTCTTCACTCAGTCCGAGTTTTCATTTTTGGAGTAACTAACCTTGTCGTCAAAATGGATGCAAAGTATGTCAAGGGTATGATCAACAACCCAGACTTACAACCAAATGCGACCATCAATCGGTGGATCACTGGTATTTTGCTCTTCCATTTTCAGCTTTGTCATATCCCTGCAGAACATCACACCAGACCGGATGGACTATCCTGCTGCCCTCGGTCTAATGATGATCCTCCCGAAGAATCTGACTTTGAGGACTGGATCGACGATTCTTACTCCTTCTCTATTACCCTTCTAAATGATAGATTCTTTCCTTTTGCTTCTCCCACCATCCATACACACTTCTCCCACTGTTCATCATCCAGACTACCACCACCCTCGACCCCCTCCATTTTACCCACTTACTCTGCACCACTGCCTTACTTGACTTTTCATTCTGTTTTTGCCTCACCGGTCTTACCTCCTGCACCAACCCCTTCTTTGTCCTTACCTACCAAGTCCTCGGACTACCCCAAAATCCCTCAGTCTCCAAAGGCCATCACTCGTGAGGCACAAATCACCCTCATTTGGTCTTTCCTCAAGACTCAAGTTCACCCTGCCAATATGTCAGACATGGACTTCCAGTCCTTCGTCAACTCAGCCTCCAAGTTCTTTATCCTTAACGGTTGTCTATGGTGTCATGAACCCCACAGCCACCACCAACTAGTTGTACCAGAACATCAACGCTTTCGTCTCATCAAAGAAGCACACAATGACCTCAGTCATAAGGGCGTGTTCACAGTCTGGAGCTGTCTTTTACTCCGATTCTGGTGGCCCATGTTGGTTGACGATGTCAAATGGTTTGTTCAGACTTGTCACGACTGCCAGATTAGGCAGACAAGTCGTTTCCATATCCCCCCTTTCGTGCCGGTCGTCGGCAGACTATTTTGAAAAGTCCATATTGATACTATGCTAATGCCGAAATTGGCTGGTTACAGGTTTATAGTCCAAGCATGCTGCACGCTCACATCCTATCCAGAGTGGCATATGCTTCACTCTGAAAATGGCACTGTTCTTGCCTCCTTCATCTTCAAGGATATCCTCTGTTGATGGGGTCCTCTATCCGAAATTGTTACTGGCAATGGACCAGCATTTATTCAGGCACTCAACGTTCTATCAGACTGGTACAAGATTTGCCACATCCGGATCTCCCCCTATAACTCCCAGGCAAATGGTATTGTCAAAAGACACCATTTCGATGTCTGGGAGGCCATCATTAAAACCTCCCAGGGGGGGGAGTCTCGCTGGCATCTCACCGCTCACTCGGTCTTCTGGGCCAAACAAGTTACCATACTCCGGTCTACCAGTCTATCTCCTTATTTTATGGTTCATGGTGTCGAACCTCTTTTTCCTTTTGACCTCTCTGAAGCTACTTACCTTGTTCCTCTCCCTGATGTAGACCCACTCTCTCCATCCGGACTAATCGCTTGGAGAGCTTGCCAGCTCCAAAAGTGTCAAGACGATTTAGAAGCCATTGGTGAACGAGTCCACAAGGCTCGATTCAAATCAGTGAAGCATTTCGAAGCTTCATTCAAGAATCATATCAAGGACTTCGATTTCCAGCCAGGAAATCTGGTCTTAGTCCGGAATATGTGCGTCGAAAAGGAGCTCAACCGAAAGACAAAGCCAAGGTATCTTGGTCCAATGGTGGTTCTTCGCCAGACTACTGGAGGATCCTATATCTTAGCAGAGTTGGACGGCACAACCTCCTGACTTCGCTATGCCACTTTTCACCTCATACCCTATTATCCTCATCTTTGTTCTTCCATTCCGGTTACTGAACTTACAGGTCTCAATGAAGAAGAATTAGACAAGATTGTTGACGAAGATGTCGATGAACCGGACCAAGAAGAGTCGTCAGACTACAGTCCAGACGATTGACCTCACCAGTCTTCTTCTAGTCCAGTCAACTATACGTAGATTTCTTTTCTCTGTTTCACCCTGGGTTTCGACTAGTGATCCCTACAAAACAAAAAGCCAACTAAAAATATAAAAACACTCTAATGAAAAACAACTAAAAATATTCTACAGACAATCTCTCATCTCATTATATCAGTCTGGTCTCATATTTTCCTCTCTCTCTCTCTCTCTCTCCATCTCTCTTTCTAATGTGTCCCAAAAATAACCAATATCTACTATATATTTTCAGACTTTGAATGTGCATGAGGACACAGCGCACTTTGATATAGATGTACAAATAAACCACCATGAAAACAGTCCATCATAGTCCGGGAAGTACGCCAGGAGTAGACAAAAAAAGAAGTTCAAAGAAAACAAGTTGAGCAGTACCTCGCACCCAAGAAATGTCTCTACAGGATCATCAGTTGGAACAGATGTGAAAGTAGACCAAAGAAAACAAGTCGGGTGGTACCCTGCGATAATAGACTGGCATTAGTCTGGCCAGTCTTCTGTTCAAGCTTTCCTCTTTTCACTTTTTGTTTCCTCATTTTTTTTCTTTTCTTTCCTTCGTTTCTTGCATTCAATGTCCATTTACATTCACAAAATATTCATGTCTACAGACAAAGACAAAGACGCCCAGACCTACACACCCTGCTCCTCCAGCTCTGCCACCAAATCCTCCATCTCAGCCATGACCTCCATGTGCTGGACTTCCAGCACCTTGATGTTTGCCCGGATCTGGTACAACTGAGTGTGGACAGCACTCAGCCAGAGCGCAACCAATCCTTTGTTCGACAAGACCGAGTGTCCGGTCTTCTTCAGCATCGCCTTTGCCTTCCCCCTCCCCTTGGCCTTGACCAGGGTTGCATCCTCTTCATCATTGTCCTCGAGACTAATCATCTCCCATTCAGTAGGGGCTGCCGCAGCCTTGCTGGGTCCCACTTGTGCCCGGACTGGTTTATCTGTAATGAAGGTCAGACCAGACTATTCGAAACAAAGTCACTCACCCTTCATCTGCACGACCACCTGCACTCCTCACTTTCATGGTGCCAACCTTCCACCTGCTAGGCTACAGGCAACCTTTAAATGGTTGCATCGGACACATGCCACCCCACTTCCTTTCTGGCACTGCGCTGCCAGCCCTGCACCGACACACCCTGCACATGCCTTGTGGTTCGCTTGGACCCGAGCCATCTTCTTCTTGGGCTCCATGACCTCAATTTTGGACTCCTCGTCGTTCATGTTAGACCGGCCATGCTTAGAGAGCATTAGCCCTGCCTTGAGCAAGTCGACTCGGACTTACCTTCATACTGGCTGATGACAGTGAGCACGCATCTTGTGATGGTGCGTGGGCTTCCTTCTCTTGCGACTTCGAGACCATCTCCTCCACCTCCATCGCCGAGTCGGCAGGAGTGCCGCCTCTGGAGGAACTTCTTCGGCCACCTTGAATTGCGCAGTCCAGTCATGCAGGTCTCTTCAGCCTTCATTATCTTCATTGCCACATCGTCACCAAGTTTGGTGTTGAGACCGATCTTGTCCACCTCGGTCTTCGCGGTCTCCCAGTTGTCCTGCACATGTCAGCGGAGTCATTGAACTAGTCATACTCACTCACCATTGCTGCCCCAAACCTTTTCATCCATACCTTCATATCATCCTCAAGTTCTTCCTGGTCGTCAGGCATTGTGTCAACCAAACCCATCATGAATGCAGTCATTTGTTTGAAGTTTTTGCAGAGCGCAGCTTGGTGCGCTGCGCTGGCGTTGGCCATAGACCGGTACTTGTCAACTTGGGATTGGAATTGGGATTGGAACATGATAAATCAAGGTGGTGATGGTGATGGTTGAAGAACAAGAGCAAAGACCGTTAAGTGAATCCCGCACCCAACCACGACTTTTCAACATGCATTCTCACCATCATGTGACCTGACCAGGGACGGTCAGAAGCAAAGTCCCCCCCCGGATGTAGAGGTTGGTGCACCTCTACGTGTATATCCCCTCATTTCTATATTTTCTACACCTTTCCTCCTTTGTTTAACTTCATTCCCTTATGTCTAACGATAGTCCAGAGTGTCTGTTCACCCGGTCTACTACAGACCGGTCAGACTACTATGTATACTGACCTGGACTACCCCTTATCTTGTCTTTTATTATTCACTTACTCTTTTCATAAGTCCTTTCTATTACTTAGACATTTAGGACCTTAGCTCTGACGTCTCTTTTGATGTTTGGGCCTTCTGTCATTTTCATTATGTCATCAGGTACTTCTTCCATATGATACTTAGAAGTCTGGGTATACCCAGACTATAAAATTTTGTATTCGTCATTTGAAATGACAGCTACTGTTTGCTCACTTACTGTTACCATTGGGAAACCATCTTCCTCACCATTTATACCGTCTACCGCACTGTTTTCTGGACTGTACTGCCAGTCTTCATGCCTCATCATGCTCTACGACACCTGAACTACTACCTATGACAGTCTGGAATACGACCAGACTGCTTTGTATGCCCTACTTCGTTCTAGGACTAACCCTACTCCAATAGAGTCCCTCTGGGGCGAACATATTCGCTCCCCAATTACCCTCAGACTATCCCCAGGTGGCCAGGACTAGCAGTCCATTCAACCACCTTTCAGTCTATTCAGTGTCATGCCCTTCTACTCCACCACCACCTCCACCTTGTTCTCCCTCTCCTGGGACTTCTACCCATCCCATCGACGTCAATGCTATTGTCCCAGTTCGATCAGGACAGTGTTTTAAGTGTCAGCAATGGGGGCACTGGTACATGGAATGTAGGGAGTATCACTGTCCAAAGTGCTTCCTATGGGCCCTGGGTCATCAAAAGAGTTCTTATTGAGGACTCCCTTGCGATGGCTGTGGTACTCCAGGTCATAAGCTGTCTCACTGTCCCGACGTTTCAACTAATTCCCCTGTCACAGAATGGATTGTCGAAGGAGTTTCTTCTGGGGGTGAGACTAATTCAGCTCAGTGAGCAGAATGTTACGAAGGGGGTAATGTTACAGTTTTCCTTTGACTCCTATCTTTTTCCTATTCTTCCCAAATCTCCTACTTTCTCTGACCAACATTCCTACTTTTCCCGTTCTTCCAATTTTCTCCACTTTACCTCGTAGCACTGGGGCTATGGGTTACTCATTATAGTCTACATTCTCCGGAACATTCTAGATAGTTTCCTTTCTCTCTCTTGGTCTGTGCGCCATTTCTTTACCTATAAATAGGAAGACTTCCTATCCCTGTACTTTAGCTAGTTCTACGCAATCCAAGCCTAGTAACCAGCAAGCTGCTCAGGACAGGTGAGATCTTCAACATTCCAGTCCTTCTAGCTACCACACTAAGGAGCTCTCTCACTCATCGAGGAGTGACTTATCAACTAATCATATTCCTTGCCACCGTTCAGGCGGATATTCCATATGGACGCGTCGATACCCTTTACTGGGAGACGACCGTTCTCATAGTAATCATTTTAGGATTACCTTGAAGACACATCAGCATATACCATCGGGTATACTTCATTGGTTACTAGCTGAGTTACTAGCCTCAGTGTAACAATCTGTTGAGCTCTAGCTCTAGAAAGTATTTAACAGCTTAACCAACTTAATTATCAGTTCTATTCCCACAAGTGAGTATCTCCCACCTGCACTCAACCTCTGCTTCCATTGGAGTGTTCTTCTGCTTTGCTGCTCTACATCTCCAAGCTTTGTTCCACTTTAATATAAGTAACATAGGGTTGGAGCAGTAAACATAAAGAAGAATAAACTTAATAAAAAAGAGATATAGAGGCAGAGATTTGAGACAGAGAAGCAGAGTTGTTACAGGCATGACACATACATACTATGTATATGATCAGAACTACAAGCAAGACATGGCCACTTTGGTAGCATCTTTTTGTTTTTCAAGTTATATAGTGAAAATTTAGCTAACAATGACTAGCCATTTGATGATATCAGTTTGTTCATTAGTGTCATAAAAAAAACCACCCAGGAAGCCATTCCAATTGGATATGCACTTTATTTCCTAGACACAGTTACATGTCCAGCCACTCACCTGCAAGCTGTAAGACACAAAGCTGCCAACTTGCTACATAATTCAGCATATTTAAAGAAGGTATCTGTTATGAGAAATAAGGACACTTATCTAATGCATCACATTTGTTTCCTTTTGCCTACTTCCACCCAGAGAGTTCCTTCCCTTTCCAATCCTTCTCCAGAACTTTCTTGTAATTTTCCTTATGGGACTTGGTCTGTGCACAGACTGGAACACTATAAATAGTGTGTAGTACCACCTATGTCTTTAGCTAGTTCTACACAATCTAAGCCTAGTAACCAGCAAGCTGCTGTAAAGTAAGATCTCCTTCATTATTCAATTGGATCCCTCACTTGATTAGTCACCAACCTCACTGTTAACAAGGTTGCTCTTCATCCTAGTAGTCTCCAAGCTTATCATGACCATTGTCCAGCACAATCTCAATGTTTGCCTTATTATAGTTGCCACACTTCACCAAGGGCAACTCCTCATCATTCAAGTTGTCACTACTCTCTGTCCAGCATGACTTTGCTGATTAGTCCAGGTGGTTTGCTGAGCCTCTAGGCCCAGTCTAACAGTATCTGATGCATACACAAGTGATTCATGTAGTGTCTAATTTGGTTTATGAACACATTTACAGGACAGATGGACATACTATGGTCATCTGTCATGTCCATCCCTACTCCTATCATGCCCTCTGATACCATCTCTGTCAAGTCCAGGTCCTCCAGGCTCTAGTCTGATGGAGGTCCTGTTGAAACAGACTGGACTGTTACAGCAAGAGGAAAGCCTGCTTGACTTACAGAGGTTATCGTCTGAGGGTAGCTCACAGATGATGATGGTAGAGGTTAAAGACTCTATTAGAACTCAGCTGTGGAG
>JBBPMM010001043.1:0-10071 GCA_038090335.1 Solioccasus polychromus
TAGTGGAAAAGATGAAAGAACTTCGTTAGAGGAAAGACAGGATACAGGCCCAGTACTTATACTCTATGATAATAAGGTTAAGGCAGAGTTCAAACTATATCAACAGATAAGAACCTGCTATGTGATGGTCAGATAGGTTTTAGAGTTGCTATAGGATGATAACAATAATAGAATGGTATCACCATCACATATGGATCTAATCCTATTGGATAGTATTCCTGGTTATCCATGACATGATCATGGTGTGACATGACATCATGATGATGTGATATTTCACCAGAATTGTGTAATCTGAGTCATCAGTCATGTGACCAGAATTACTAACCAATCCAGTGGCTTAATGGTTGACACATGACAAGAGTCATTGGTTTGAACCCAGTGATGCACACTTTTTATTCAACTGAATAGTGACATCTTCAACACTTCCCTTTGATATTCACATTGGATAAGGAACAAGACTAAGTCATTTGTGATTATCCTTGAATTGTTGCCAGGTGAGATTCTTGGTAAAGATATCTGCTACCTGTAGATCAGTGGAAATATACCATAACTTGATCTTGTTTTCTTGAATGCATTCCCAAATGTAATGTTCAGGAATCTGAATATGTTTGGTGCATCCTTTGACAACAGGGTTTGAGGCAAGAAACATTGCTCCATGATTATCACAATACACGTCTATAGGATGAATTGAATAATGTAACTCTCTGAAGAGATTTCTGATCCAGGAGATTTGTCTCCCTAGTTCAGTCATGGAAATGTATTCTGCTTCAGTAGAGGATAATGTAATCTTGCATTGTCATCGTGACAGCCATGACACTATTCCTTCAGCTAGGAATATAGCATAGCCTGATGTAGATTGCCATGTTTCAAGGTCACCTGCCCAATCAGAATCACTATAGGATAAGAACCCAGAATTACTGGATCCATTGAACAACAAGCAGAGTTGTTTGTAGACATTATATAGTGCACAATGTAAAGCACTTTCTGCAGGTATTCTTCTGATGGATTGGAAGAAAATTGTGGCATCTTAATAACAGCATAAGCAATATCAGGTTGTGTGCCAAGCATGCCATATAACAGTGATCCAATGATCAACTGATAGCGACTTTGATGACTAGGGTCTGCTTCATCTCGACAGAGAGAAGGTTGATATCCAGATGGTAAAGGAGTGTGAACATGTTTGGCATCTTCAAGGCCAAAACATTTAATGACCTTTTCCCAATAAGAGATTTGGCCTAACCACAACAGTCGACGTTTGCGATCTCAGGTTATTTGCATGCCAAGATATTTCTTAGCTTCTCCTAAGTCTCTAGATTCCCATCGCTTCATGAAATCTTTCTTCTTTTGAAGAAGATAGGGTTTATCTGATCCTAAGAAGAGAATATCATCAATGTATACTATCAAGATAATGGTGGTTTCTCCAGAAAAATGTATATAGACACCAGAGTCAGATACACATTGCTTAAAGCCCATTTTCTTGAGCGATTCATGCAAAGCCTTGTTCCATTGAAGGGCTGCTTGCTTGAGCCCATAGATGGCTTTCTTAAGGCAACAAACTTTGGTCTCCTGACCTTTCTTCACACAACCTTCAGGTTGTTTAATATAAATTTCCTCATCTAAATCTCCAAAGAGGAAGGCAGTTTTGATGTCTAGCACTTCGATTTCCCAATCTTCAAGAGCAGCTAGTGTGAGCAACAGTCTCACAGACTCAAAACGAGCAACTGGAGAAAAAGTGTTGCTGTAGTCAATACCGAAGATTTGTATATAACCTTTGGCAACAAGATGAGACTTGAGATGTCCATCTGACTTTTTAGCATAAACCCATCGTATGTCTACAGTCTTATGGCCTGCAGGCAAGTTGACAAGTTCCCAGACCTTCCTGTCAATCATGGATTGGTATTCTTCTCTCATAGAGCGAAACCAAGCTTCTTTCTCATCATCAGAAAGCCAAAGAGCATCATGGAACTAATTGGGTATGCCAGCTGAGACTTTAGCATCGGCCAGTCTGGCTTCAATCCATTGTGATGACATTATTTGAGCATCACCACTAGGTTTTGAAGGACCTGCTTCTGGTACTTCAGGTAGCTTCCCTTGATGAATATCATGTTCGATTTGAACAGCAGCTCATTGTCCATAAATATTGTCAGACCTTATAACAGGTCGAGGGACACAAAGAGATCTTCTGGGAGTGGGTGGTGCTTGTGGTTCCTGAGAAGCTTCATGATGAGGTAGAGGTCATCCTGGGACATTAGGTCTTTGGGGTGGAGGGGGAGTTTGTTCCTGAGCAATAGACTTGGCCCTTATAGGTTTGATGTGACAAACACCTCTATCTGCTGGTGGAGGTGGATGATCATCATCAGAACTGCTAGGAGGAGTGCTAGGTCTCCTAGGTGAAGGAGGACAATCAGGGATATTAGGATCTGCTTCATCATGATCCCTAGGTCTTGGAATGTTGGGAGGTTGAATCCTTGGTTGTGGTGGAGGTAAGACAGGAAACTGTGGTAGTGGATCATCATCTTTATCTACTGGTCCTTGTCTTAACTTCCAGATGACAGATGGTTTGCCTAATGGTTGAGGCAATGATTTGTCTTTGGTAACTTGATTTATGGGTCAACACGGAAAGAATGATTTGTTGAATGTGGCAGTAGAGGAGATAACAACACATTGTTTCTCTCTAGACCAAAAATGCCAACCTTTGGTATTTGATTCATATCCTATGAAGATCATGGCCTCAGCATGAGGTGCAAGTTTAGATTTGCGATCTTCTTTAGGGATGAAGACATAAGCTTCGCATTCAAATACTCTAAAGTGAGAGATATCTGGAATCTTTCCTGACCATAATTCAATGGGAGTTTTCAATTCATGACGACGCATTGGTTGTCGATTATAGATATGAATGGCTGTAGCCCAAGCATCCTGCCAGAATCCATTTGAAAGATTAGCATGATGATGCATGGCATCAGCTTTCTCTTCAATGGTGCAATTAAATTGCTCTGCCTGACCATTTTGCTGAGGGGTACAAGGCACAGTTTGTTGATGTTCTATGCCTTTGGACACGAGGAACGATTGAAATTCTCGGCCAATAAATTCCCCCCCTCAATCCAAGCATATGGCTAGGAGAGAGGTATTGAGCTGTGTTTCAGCCCAAATGACCAATTCTTTAAAAGATTTAAGGACATCAGCCTTAGACTTTATAAAGAAAACTTGAGCGTAGCCAGAGTAGTTGTCAATGAAGGTTAATACCCATTTATTCCCTGTGTGGGATTGAGTAGGTAACTCAACTAGATCTGTGTGGATTAAAGCCAAAGGCCTTCTGGCATGCTTAGTAGAGGCTGGGAAAGGTCATTGATGAGCTTTGCCTTTCTGGCAACCATCACAGACTAGAGGTTTATCAGGAATGTGAATTTTTGAATCAATACCCTTGGTATGAGTAAGAGACTGACAGAGAGCATTATTGGAACAATGTCCAAAATGCATATGCCAAAGTTCATAAGAACCATCATCCTCAAGGGTTTTTACTTCAATTAGTGGGTCAGTATGAATGACCTTGAACCAATGAAGTTTTCTCCCTGGGCATAGAGCTGTAGCACATATGACCAGGAAGCCCTTGGGACTCCATATCTTGGTATCCGATTTAGTTAGTTCCATATGGTATCCTTGTTTAGCAAGATCCATAGGAGCAAGTAATCAGTGACCAGCTGCAGGACTATACCAAACATTTCATAAGGTTATAGTACAATTCATACCAGATGGCTGTAATAATACTGTGCCAGGACCAATCATTTCGAGAGGTGTGGCATTGGCCATTTGTGCATACTTCTTATTTTTAAGAAGATCCACAAAATCTGACAAGTATGGAGTGATCAAGTCAGAACATCCTGAGTCAATCATCCAATGATGTCAAAAGAATTTAGAATCTCCTTTTCTGGAGGAGGACTTATACTCAGATTCATGCACAACATAGCAATCATAAAGATCATCATATGGGGGCATTACAAATCCTGTGTCCGACCCAGAATCCCTTGAGTCACCACCAAAATCCCAAATGCGATCAGACCTGTTCTGGTAAGAAGTACCAGAGAGTCCACCAGAGATTCTGTAGTCCCTAGAGTGAAAGTCCTGAGTAGAACATGACACTTTATTTGGAGTTACCCATGACTTGCCCACTCAAGGTCTAGGTTGCTCCTCGGAGGGCTTAGTGAAAGGGCATGTACCCACCAGGACCAGAAATCCTGGATGGACCAGGTGCCATATCAAATGGCGCATTGACATCCATTCCTTCCCATCTATCATGTGGAGGTGGAGTTCCATCCTGAGAGGAACGTTCTTCAGCTTCCACCTTCATTGCATCCTTGCAAAAATCCTCATCAACAAGATCTACCTCATTAGCCCTGGCTTTTCCAGCATGAGAGCCACCTCTTGCTTTAGTTCCTTTGCCTCATCCATGAGGACCACCATGAGATGCTAAAAAAACCTCAGCAGGTTTGATAGCAGTGGTTTTAAACTTCTTACCACTAGGGTGCTTTTCAGGATGAAGGACCCAACAATTGTCAGTCCGATGTGGCCCATGGCAGTGAGTGCATTCTGACTTAGCAGGAGCATGAGGAACTGTTGATGACTGTATGACAGTAGTGTCAGAAGCAACATTGGCATAAAACCTACTGGGG
Organism: Solioccasus polychromus; assembly: GCA_038090335.1. Taxonomy (NCBI): domain Eukaryota; kingdom Fungi; phylum Basidiomycota; class Agaricomycetes; order Boletales; family Boletaceae; genus Solioccasus; species Solioccasus polychromus. Next base: position 4,668 of record JBBPMM010001043.1, read on the forward strand.
GTAGCCTGTTGAGGAATATGATGATGAGCAAAAGAGGTGTGGGACATAGCCCTGTGAGCAGTCGTAGCTGCCATAATATGTGGTAGAATATTGTCTGGAATAAAGTCAGTAGGGGCAATGGTTTGTACCAATATGTCCACAGTTGACTTGAATGAGGAGGGAAGGTTTTTGCAGATATACATGGCTTTAAGCATATCAGGCAACATATAGCCAGCTTCTTGAAGCATAACAAAACATGCTGTGAGAGCAGCCATCTGTGAACCTAAGTCTTTACTGTCTTTAATCTGGAAGTCTTCAATGTCGTTCCAGGTAGCCCATATGGCTGCAATGCCAGAAGGCTTATAGAGACTTGCAAGATGGTTCTAATAGTGAAGTGCTTTGAAGGTATGACCAGGATGGGCAGCAATGCCTTGTTGTGCATTGGCAGCAATGGTGGGGTCATAGGTGGTGTATTTCATCATTTGCATCTCAGAAGGTACAAACGATGCAATGAGAGCTTGAGCCAAATCGTCTTTATCTTTCCAGATTTGACGAAGTTGAGTTTGTTCAGCAGCATCAGTACTGACCTGCTGGGCATAGGTTTCAGTGCCCAAGATGACATGCTGAAGTTTATAGATCTCCAGAATTGTCATTACACCAACACTCCACTTGTTATAATTAAGGGAGCCTTGAAGAACAGGAATGTTCTTGGTGTAGGCAGTGTCAAGTTTACCAAGGATAGTAGAAGTGGCCATTGGGAATGATGGATAGTGTAGGTGTGAGGGTTAAAGAGATATCTGAAGAAAGAGATTGTGGATTAGTTCGAGTTGGTAGATGAAGAGTAGAGGAAGAAGTAAAAGAAACTTCAATAAAGGAATCCTCTTTCTTGGTCTCCAAAGGTGCGCTGGTACAATGCAGCCTAATTGGCTTAGGTTCCTCTGGTTCAGGAAGTGCAAGCCTGGCCTGACCAGGTTCTGGTATCATGACTACAGAAGATGAGAGTTCTGAGTCAGATTGATAAACATCCTCTTCAACTTCTTGTTCCTCTGTTTCATCATTGTATTCCTCATATTCAGTATCCTCATATTCCGGTTGGAAGTCCTGAGAGGTGGATAGGGTATGTTGAACAGGAGTGGATGAGCCTGCTTTGTTGAGTTGACAAGCAATATTGGACTCTTTGAAAGGAATCCAGGTTCGTTTAAGAATTTGTCCTTGGAGATTTGTTTCAGTATGAAGAACCCAATCATTGGGATCACCAGGACAATCATCTGTTGGTGATTCCTGTTTCTTAGTAGATCCCCCCAATGACGAAGAAGGCAAATGAGAGGGTGAGCAGAATGCACCAGATACCACAGGAGGGGTATGACTCAAAGAGTGAAAGTGCTGGGCAGGAGAGGAGTAAGCTGTGTCAGAAGGAGACAACAGCGAAATCCCAGGGAGGCAGGAGGGCAAAGGTAAAGGGCAGGAGGAGTGGGTAAAAGAAGAAGGTGAACTTTTAAGTAAGGTACTGGTAACTTCCTCAGACTGTTGTATCCAATCATCAGAAAATGGATTCAAAGCAGATAAGAGGGAAGACCAGGTTCCCTTTGGTTCTATTGGTACATAAACAAAAAATTGATCAAGAAACAAGTCTGAAAGAAAATGGGGATTAGGAAAATACAAAATATCACCAGGTCTATCAGAGTTTGAATCAATTTTTAAATAAGGCATGGAAATAGAACCTAAAACATAAGGGATTTCAAAAGAATAATATGAAAAAAGGTTCATATGGAAAAAGTTCACCACAAGGCCCTTTTTATCTAGTATAGGTGTGCCCAGATTTGTGCCTACTTTGGGTTCTCCTGCATAGCAACCTCCTAAGTGGACTGGAAGAGGCAAGTTCTGGACTAGATCATGGCTCAGTAAGAGGGGAAGCACAGCTTCCAAATAGTTCATGTGGAACTTGGATTTGAACATCTTGATAAGTCCGTGCTGCTTGAATGTTAACTTGGACCTGGGTTTCAAGTACCGCCAAGTCTGCCATGAGTCCATCTCACTCTCTTTTGAGATCACCAAGTTGTTCTTGAGCTTGCTTATGAGTCTGCTTGAGTTTGTCAAGGTGATAGTCGAGGTTATCTCTTTGATGGTTAGCCCTATCCAAACAGGACTGGAGGTTTCTGATCTGGACATTGGCGGCTGCAAGATCTTTCCAAGCTTGAACATGTAAAGGTTGCTCAATATTGAGCTGCCATTGAAGAACTCGGTTAGCCTGGAATAGACATTCAGCCTCCTTCCAATGAGGTGTCTTTTCCTTGTACTCCTTTCTCCATTTTGCATCCATATACTCATTCCATTCCTGTTGAGTCGGTATATCCCAATGCTGGGGGTAAATCAGATGTTCTAAGACTTGTTCTTTGGCCTCAAAGTCCCAAATCCCATGGTGGCCATAGTGATCAGGGTTGCAGTGACAGTTTACAAGACGACCAGTCAGCTTGTCTTCCCTGTAATATGGATTGTGCCAGTAGTCAGGGGATTCTGCCACATAGATGGCACCTTCACAAGTGGTTTGCTGATAGATGTTGAGGTCAGAGACAATGGGAATGTCATGGTTAGGTTTGAGGTTGGAAAACTCGTAGCATTTGCTGAGTTTCCAAATACCATGGTGCATAGAGAAAATTTCAAAACCTTGCCAATGAACCAGTACATGCAGAGTAAGCTTGTAGTGGTCAACAGGGAAAGCTAGACCAGCTGCTTCATAAATAGAAGCCAAGGATTCATGTTGATAAGCATGAACCTTGATAAAGTGAGTAGATTGATCTTGATCCCAAGCCACTGCCATTCTTGCATTAAAAATGCATAATTTTTCTTCTTTTGATTCCCCTCCAGGTATAGCATGAGAGGTGACAGGTACATGGATGGTGTCCACGATGTGAGAAGCATAGGGATGAAGGTGATCTTCCTCATATTCAAGATCCTTGTTGTTAGGATCATATTCATATGTAGTGGGAGGATATGCTTGATGCCATTGTACCTTGGTCACGGAGTCATTTCATAACCTTGATGGGGATTCTCCTCTTCCTTGTCATTCCAGATCATGACTGCTATTTCTTCCTCCTTGATGTATAGTTGAGGAGAGAGAGAGTGGCCTTGATTGTTGAGGTCTGGAAGTTGGTTGCAAGGAGAATGATACTGTCTGTTGGTGGCTGGGAGAAAGGGGAATGCTCGAGCCATCTGTTTCAGGTGCATGTGCAATTTGTTCATGTCCTGCTGGAAGTGGATCAGCATTTTGTAGTCCAAAAGAAGGTCAGGAAACATGAGAAGGCGGCAAGGGACTTGTTTGTCAAGCTGGTAAGCTTCGATCTTGTTGAAGATTTGAGCCATTGGTTGGTGTTGAAGGGCGAGTGGAGTAGCGAGGGTGGAAAAAAGCTTTGTAAGGCAGTAACAAACTGATGTTGTAACAATCAATACCATTTATAAATTGTGGGTTGTGAGCTCTGCCATCTGGATGATGATGAGGAACATCTCCTTCACAAATACAGTTGTAGTGTGAGGGGTTGTGAGGTGGTAATGGATTGGAAGGGAGAGAAGCTGGATGATGAGAGGAAGTGTAAGAAGTTGGATTGCAATACTGATAAGATCTAGGTAGACCAAGATAATTGGGATCAAGAGGGAAGATACGAGTATCAGAAGTTGACCTTAGAATACCAGGATGGGATCCTTGGTTATGGTTTTGCTGACCAGTGCATCTCTGGGTATGACCACGAGGAGTAGTAGGATGAGAAAGATCTGCACCTACTCCTATAGGAGGACCAGTATGAAAGATAAGGACACAATTAGCACCTTGTCTTTCTCTGACATGCAGCTCATAATGGTGATCAGAAGTCAAAAAGGAATAAAACATGATGCAAGTGTTGGCCATTAGCCAAAGTGACATTGCAAAAGTTAGATCCTGGTGACCCAAGAGAGCACATAGGATTGTCAGGCAAAAAGCCATTAACCACAGCATACCAAGAACCAACTCATTCTCAATGCGCAGAGTGGGAAACATGATTGTAGACCAATGTTAAAGGCTCTGAGCAGGGCTCATAACCTATTGAAGTGGAACAAAGCTTGGAGACATAGAGCAGCAAAGCAGAAAGACACTCCAATGGAAGCAGAGGTTGAGTACAAGTGGGAGATACTCACTTGAGAGAATAGAGTTGATAATCAAGTTGATAGAAAGATAGATACTTTCTGGAGCTAAGGCTCAACAGATAGTGGAAAAGATGAAAGAACTTTGTTAGAGGAAAGATGGGATACAGGCCCAGTACTTATACTCTATGATAATAAGGTTAAGGCGGAGTTCAAACTATATCAACAGATAAGAACCTGCTATGTGATAGGTCAGATAGGTTTCAGAGTCGCTATAGGATGATAACAATAATAGAATGGTATCACCATCACATATGGATCTAATCCTATTGGTGGATATAATAGTCATGATAACTGGATCATATCCTATTGGATAGTATTCCTGGTTATCCATGACACGATCATGGTGTGACATGACATCATGATGATGTGATATTTCACTTTTTATTCAACTGAATAGTGACATCTTCAACACTTCCCTTCAATATTCATGTTGGATAAGGAACAAGACTAAGTTGTTTGCGATTATCCTCGAATCATTGCCAGGTGAGATTCTTGGTAAAGATATCTGCTACCTGTGGATCAGTGGGAATATACCACAACTTGATCTTGTTATCTTGAATGCATTCCCGAATGTAATGTTCTGGAATTTGAATATGTTTGGTGCATCCTTCGACAACAGGGTTTGAGGCAAGAAACATTGCTCCATGATTATCACAATACATGTCCATAGGACGAATTGGATAATGTAACTCTCCAAAGATATTTCTGATTCAGGAGATTTGTCTCTCTAGTTCAGTCATGGAAATGTATTCTGCTTCAGTAGAGGATAATGCAATCTTGCATTGTCGTCATGACAGCCATGATACTATTCCTTCAGCTAGGAATATACATAGCATAGCCTGATGTAGATTGCCATGTTTCAAGATCACCTGCCCAATCAGAATCACTATAGGATAAGAACCCAGAATTACTGGATCCATTGAACAACAAGCAGAGTTGTTTTGTAGACATTATATAGTGTACAATGTAAAGCGCTTTCTGCAGGTGTTCTTCTGATGGATTGGAAGAAAATTGTGACATCTTAATAACAGCATAAGCAATATCAGGTTGTGTGCCAAGCATGCCATATAACAGTGATCCAATGATTGACTGATAGCAACTTTGATGAATAGGGTCTGCTTCATCTTGACAGAGAGAAGGTTGATACCCAGATGGTAAAGGAGTGCGAACATGTTTGGCATCTTTAAGGCCAAAACATTTAATGACCTTATCCCAATAAGAGATTTGGTCTAACCACAAGAGTCGTCATTTG
>JBBPMM010001045.1:0-10057 GCA_038090335.1 Solioccasus polychromus
GAAAAGTATAACACACGTCGATATATGCATTGAGCGAAAAAGCTTGGATTAGACGTGAGTCTTGAAAATATCGAATAGAATAGATTGAATTACCATTGTATGAGGAAAATGGCGACATCCTGGTAACCGGTCGGAAACTTGCAAGTTTGAACAAGTAAAAAACACGTACCGCAGCCGTTGACTCGAGCTGTAAAGGAAAAAGGGTGTCAACTCACGGCATCAAGTGAAAGCGGTCTACATAATTACCACGAACGGACTGACAGAAAACTCGGTCAATTGAGACAAATGCCAAACAAGGTGATCGACTCACATGTTTCCTTGCAAAGGCAGAATCGGTGTCTGTACGAGCTCCATGTAGATGGCCCAACAAGTGAATATGGTATTAAACATGTCCGAAATACTGTCCGCGAATTCAGCTCGCGATCAAAAAGGGTGCAAAAACGCTCACAAGACGACCACGACCTTGCAAGCAAGCAAGCAATTCAGCATCGGCAAGCGTACAATCCTCGCCCGAACACAGACCACGACTCACCACCGATCTGAGCAAGAGCCCATCTTTACATCTCTGAAAATACACATATAGCTGAAGCGTCTGAAATAATGAGGTTACATCACAGTCTGCCTCGGGGTATCAAGGCATGACGGTTCGCTCACGTTGGCGCCAAATAACCTAATGTGCGACAGAATTAGCCCGAGTCTCTGATGACATGGATATGTTCCATACGCCCACGTACCACGTCGCGATCGTGGACCCGATGAACAACATCCCCAACGACGTTTCCGCTTCTTGGTTCCCCATAATGAGTTTGCGAGTCCCTGGGCCGAACAGGATGGCAGGATAAATGTTGCGCTTCAGAGACTCTATTGATCTTTGCATTTTTAAGGCAAGCCCTGTTTGGCCCGTCGACCCTGGAATATCGACTGGCAGGGTCGACAAGACGGCATCGTTCTTCATACATTGATGATATAAATGGCCACTAGAAGCTGATTGGTTCGGGTTGCACGTAAGCATCATCAAAATCTCGTTCCGAGGGGTCGGACTCACCGATAAAGATAACGAACTTTGCGTATTCTCCTCCACGTCGAGACTCAAAGGAGACAGGTTGCTGGATCACAAAAAGCGGAAAACCCTTGCAAACGCCACCATCACAAAAACAAATCGATGAATCGCTGATGTTTCAGATTGCAAGGACCGAATGTATTATCTCCAATACATACAACGATTTCCCCGTTCGATGATGACAACGATCGAGGTGCTTTGCGTTTGGAAAACTAGTAATACGTACATAGGGTAGAGCATCTGACCACCACCTCGTCGGGTTTATTTCCCGATCCGTTTATGCACCAACGCTCTTCGGATCACAGCCCGATAGGAGTCACTTCATCGTTTCTAGATGTTGAGCAGGACAACGCTTACGTACACACGCTGAGCAAAACAATTTTACAGTAAAAAACAAAACAAAACAAAACAATGAGAACCTGGCCTAAACCCAAAAGTGTCAGATGAGAGATCAGGTGAGTGTTACTTGCAAGAACGTGCGGCGAACTCCGCCCAAAAACACTGAGGACGTACAGAATAATGGTAGGTCCTACAGTAGGCACGATTTCCTAGTCCGACGGTGCGCCGTGGTAATAATCCAACACGCTGCAACGATGCATACATACATGGTTCAAGACGAAAAAACCACGATCTTCGGAACAGACCCAGGCTCGGATGTGAAATGGCCCACAGTGCGCCTCTCGCCATTATTGCTAGTCCAGACCCTGGAGTGCCCAGAAATTGATTATTGTCGCTTATTGTCGGATCCAACTGGCACATCGTATCGCAAGTGAAACATTCCCTAGTGCCAAGCAAAATGATACATACAGTGTTGCCTATACGCTGGCGCAGGTCCCAACGCATTTTTTTTCGGTCAATACCATGATCCATATCCCAGCCAACCTAAGAGCATCGTCGGATTCGGGATGATTGAAAATTTAGTGTTCAGTGTCCACGTGCTCCCTCACAGCAAGATGAGACGGCCATCAGGAGACATTTACTCAAACGTAAAGGTGCCTCCAGGGTCTACACAGCAGCGGTTCGATACGGCCACCGAACCTCGCGGGCTTCGGTCGACCTGGTGCGGTATGTGTGGTAAGAGATCGTCTTAAAACAAAGGCTCGCAGCATTAGCTCGCTCGGATTTACTAGGACCACTCCGCGCCCTCATCTTGTACAGCACTTTTGCTGCAAGAAATCGACATTTTTGCCGAGGCGCAATTCATATTAACCGGCATAGTATAAACCATACTAAAAAAAGAGCCCCTCCTTGACGATGGAAGACGCCCCTGGTTGTCTGGGCACGGATCTCCCCAAAACGAGACTCGCGACGTATGTATTGTCCCGCGTCTTCGTCCGGGGTCTACAACGGGACGTCGTGGCCTGGGAGTACGGTGCTCTCATAGGGAGGAGTGCGACGGCAGGACCAGATGTGGGGGTGGACGTGCCACACTCCCTCTATCTTGCAGACGTACTCGGGACTGAGTTTCTTCTTGGCTTTACAATATGCATTGAGCGAAGACGTCTACCAGGCCCTAATTGGACGAGGGGGCCACCACCAGTGCCGCCGTCCGATTTCCTCCCCTACACGGCCAAGTACTATCGAATGCAAGAGCTGGAACGAGCATCGTTCGAACGCGGAACTTTGAAGTCCAGAATCACCTCTTCGGTTCTTCGGATTGCCGACATGTCCTAACGTGTTCTTCTCTTCGTCGCACTGAGCGTTCGGTGACTTGCATTGTCAGCATTATATCCGGTCGCAGTGTCAAAACGATCGCAACTTCTCTGCCGTCTGTGCAATCGTGTTCACGCTCAGGTGGGAAAGTCGACACACCCCAACGAAGAGGAAGAGTTGTATATATCACCACGTAGGCGTCATTCAGATTGCCAACATCAAAAACTTTATCACAGAGGCTAAAAAGGAGAGCAGGGGGCCGTTGCGTCACCGAGGTCATTTACAGTAGATGTATGATTGAGGTAGTAACTAGAGGGTCTTTCACATTTTCTCTTTTACGCCCGCCGCTAACGTCGCCTAGAGCGGCGTCGGGAGGTTTTTGGGTCCGGGAAGCAAGTAACACATGAATAGTAGATGAGTTTTTCGTTCCTGACGCTAGAACCATTTATGCTATAATGCCCTTCGGACCGTCCGGGGGCTCGGGTGAAAACTCGAGTAGGGGATACCTCCCGCCCGTCGTCATTTCTAAATGCCCGAGTGCATAATAAGCGCGATTGTTGTCGCACAGTCGTTAGGAACCTACATGCACTACACAGCGTCGATTGCCCATAAGATGGCTCAAGTTACAGATGATTTTTTTTTACTCGCATAGATAAATACGATGACTTCGCACCTTGACCTGAACTCATGGATATCGGATTAAAGATTAAATCGGCGGAGCAAAAGCAAGAGAAAGATGCACGTTTACTACCGTGGCTCACGAGAATGCGCAACTGATCTCCGTCCAAGAATGCTGCGAGGACATTCAGAGTCACAGTGTGTCATAGAAGAACGACGCGGTCGACGCGTCCGAGTTGCGGAATATTTCCTTCCGGACTCTAGGCTCGATTTTTCCTGTCCAATGATTATAAACACTCAAGTGATGTACTGTATACTTACGCACCTGGTTCGGGAACGAAAATTGATCTTCGGGTTGTCTGGTGTGAAAGAGCCCAGCAGGACAACCCGAATCTTGCGTCCCGCCCGTCATTATTGTTACTAGGCTAGATCATTGAGAGATTGCCCGTATCTTGGCCAATCTGTGAGCCTCGTCGGATTCGGCGTCGACTCGAGTGCGCGAAAGCAAAAAGAAAACGCCTGCGCTTACTACATAGCATGACTAGTAGCAGAGCCCATCGTCCCTGGAGAAACTGAGGACGCCCAGAATCACGATGTGTCGGAGACTCGGAGAGGAACTTTAAGCAGTTCCGGAGTCCCCAGTCCATCCCTGTCCTCGCCGCCAAGTCCAGTCGAGCGTCCGCGTCCTTATCCACAACCCAACCAAATCTGTGATATATTACAAGCGTTCATTCACAGATCACGCACCCTTATGCCCGGATCACTCGATCGACCTCACCTTATTCACGTTCATCTAGGACCATTGTCAGACTTAGATGGTCTAAGATCGCCCCTTCGTAAATTTCTCTCCGATTTAACCTGTCCACCAACAATTTGATGATGACGAAAAAGACGTAGAGGAAAGGAACGTACGGCGTCAAAAACATGAGCGTACGCTTTCGACGTGTGAGCATCAGTTTTCCGTGGGGCCAAAAAAAAAGAGCACTATGGATGCACGCACCATTAACAGAACCAAACCGGACCAATGTTCACGCAAAATTCGCTTGGGGAGCACGTTCTACTATTTGAAACCGAGAGGTGAAACAGTTCTTGATGAAGTTCTGGAAGGCAAATACTGAAAAATTTGCATTTTTGATGAGTTGCGACGCGTCTCTCCGAAGACCAGACTACGCCGGAGTGATACAAAAATTACCACAACTGCCAACATAACCAATCCACGCGCGAGCGCGACGATGACCTAGTTGTCGTACACAAAAAAGATGGGCAGAACCAAACTTATTCACTTGGACGCACCTCATCGAGCAAGGGCAAGGGTGACTCAGAGAGATCCATGGTCGTAAAGTTCCGCCCCGTGAGCGCTTGGGGTGTCGTGTCTCGCGCAAAGAAGGAGGGGTCACCTATACCAGCTGAAAGGTACATATGACATCTACGTCATGATTGACACGTACAGTCGTCAAGGTACCACCAAGCCCACTCAGCGCCGAGCCGAGCTAAATCTTCGTGGAAAATACTTATAATGAGCGAACGACCCCTTGGCAGGAGACGTGCAACCAATCCCGTCGACTATTTAATTGTGCTGAGACACTGTACAGAGGAGCATCACAAATGTCGAAAAAAAAAAAGGGCAACAGTCGAGCGAGCGACATACCATTCCATACATTCCAGCATGACTAACAATACAATCATCAAAGGACAAAGGACATCCAAGTTACCCGCACATCTACACACCATCCCGAGTTCCCCCCGTTGTTGTCAAGCTCGATCAAGCACCACGTCCATATCTACATGCAACTTATCAACATCAAAATTTACAACAGACTACAAGAATCCGTTCATAGGACACAGTCAGAGTATGCTACAAATCGACATCCCATGTCCCTCATATCCGGCTCATACAATCGATCTCGCCTTGTCCACGGTCCTCTCGTCCCTCGACTCGACCGACCCTTCCAACGTCTCGACACAAAATTCGGGATTGCTGTCCGATTCCGATGGCCCGAGATCAACCCTTCTCAAACACTCTCTTTGATTCAACCTGTATCCACGGACGGTCAACAGACGACAAAAAAAACGAAATGAAAAGAGAGTAATAAATGTAGAAAAAAAAGGATAGACGTACAGCATCAAAAACGTGACCGTGTACACTTTGACGACGTGTGAGCGCGGCGCGCACACAATAAACACCAGTGCAGACACACCTTTACCGAGACTAAACTGGACCAACGTCCATGCCCAATTTGATTGTGGAAGCGCGTACCACTGTCGAACGGATCAGATCCCTCTCTTCGTCTTCCAAAATTATGGAAACAAAGGAATGGGGGGACGTACGAGGACAAGAACGATGATGTGTGACGTGCTGTCATCGGAAGGGTTATATGCTACACGACGACGACGTAATCGGGGACGGACTCACGTCGTGAGAATACCCCGCCGGATGCAATATTGGATCAATCGGTCCAGTAGATGCGACGTCCTGCGTTCCACGTCCGATTCCGTCAGCCAATCCGGCAACGATCCTACGACCGCGACTACACCGTAACGACGCACCTCCCCGAATATGACTTGCTGTCAAACATATATTGCACGAGCGACACAGAAATCGCCACGTCCGCCAGCGTCACTGATCCGAGCGTGAGCGTGACAAGGACCTAAGTTGCCGCACGCGAAAACAAAGAGTAAAACCTGGTAAGCTTGTTCGGAGTCGTGAATTCGGACATACCTCCGGCCAGGATGATTTGAAGGAATGTGCAGGTGTAAAGCTCCAGCATATGGGCGCTGCGGTGGGTCTAGTTAAACTCGTATCATGTCGATCGGATAGGGTGGTCACCTACATATACCAGTAGCTGAAAAAGAAAATATTACGCTATTTGAATATTGGCAGTGATCGAGACGAGCTCACCAAATCCAGTTAGCGCCAAAAAAAGCTACATATGTTGTGAGTGAGTGTGACAAAGGATATCCGCCAGAAGACGTACTATCGATCCTGTCAACCATTTATTGCGTTGAGACACTATACAAGCCAACATTTAAAAAAGAAGATTCGAGTGAACGAAGACGTGCCTTGGTATACGCTCTGAGCGAAAAAGCTAAACCAGACATCAACAAAAGGTTTGAAATACTCGCAAAAACGCGCAAACCATTGTACGAGAAATATGGAAGTGTCCTAAGAAAAGCGTCAGAGATCTCACCCCCGTGGAACGACACAGATCACGCACCGATGCGGCAGACTCGAGCTAGAGTGATAAACATCAGCTCGTGGCGTCAAACGAAAAGGAGGGATGGACACTTGCCACAAGCGGACTGGAAGCACCGTATCTTGAAAGTCAGTCGAAACGAACACAAACGCGGCGTCAAATGATAATACTTGCATGTTTGGGTGAAGGAGCAGATTCGGCGTCTGGACGAGCTGCATGTAGATTCCCCAGCAGGTAAGAATGGTGTTGAGCGCGTCCGCAAGACTGTCATGATTCGTGATGGAATCGACGTTCCAACGCAGAGGAGCAGGACACTTACAAGACGCTAAGGACCTTGAGAAAAAATCAGCCTCCATTAAACAAACGCACAGCATGGGGACTCACTACCGACTTGAGTATCCACCCGTCGCGACATCTCTGAAAGTAGACGTACACTTGAAATGTCTGAAGAAATCTGGGTCAGAACGCGTAAGGCAAAAACCAGAGTATGCAGGTTCACGTTGATACCAAACAACCTGATGATGACTGTCAGCCCTTACGTAGACGTGGCGCGTCGACATCAAGTGCTTTGGATTACTTACCAAGCATCCAGAGTGAAACCGATGAACAACATGCCCAACGAATTTGCTGCCGTCTCGTTAATCATGTTCGCGCTGTCATCGACCGGACGAGCGTCCCCGCTGCACTTAAAACATGAAGCCTTACACATCGTCATCGACCCTGAACAACCAACTACCCCACTACACAGAGTCACTCGCGTATGCGTATGGTTAGTGGGGTTCGCCCCTTTCATAAACCAATCATACAGCCAATTGGCTACCTCTGCTTGCTGTTCAGAACCAGACAGCGTGCTAGTCGATCGAGAATTTGGTGTTCACAGCGTCCACGTGCCCGCTCACAGCAAGATGAGATGGCGTCCCATCGGAAGACATTTACTCAAACGTACAGGAACATCCTGAGTCACACGGCAGCGGTTCGATATGGCCGAACCTCGCAAGTTCCTGTCAAGGTAAATCAGGCTTGGCGCGGTATGTGTGGCAAGAGAACGCTTTACAACAAAGGTTTGTAGCACCAGCTCGCTCGAATTTACTAGGGTCGCTCCGCGTCCACCTTTCTTTGCAAGAAATCGATATTTCTGCCAAGGCGCAATTCGTAGTAACCGGCATAGTACAAACCATACCAAAAAAGAGCCCATCCTTGGTGACGAAATGCGCCCCCGGTTGCTTGGGCACGGTTCGAGACTCACGGCGCATATACTATCAGGTCGCGTTTTCGTCTGGGGGATCTACAACAGGGCATCATAGCCTGGAGTGGAGAGAAGTGCGATGGTAGGGCCGGATGCGGGGGTGAACGTGCTACACGCTCTCTCTATCTTGCAGACGTACTTGATGCCGAGTTTCATCTTCCCGGATTTGCAGCATGCACTGGATGCAGACGTCTACCATGACTTGATTGGATGACGAGGGGGAGCCACTGCCAGCCAACGAGATCGATGCCACCGCCTGATTTCCCGGCGCAATCGAAGAGTAGCTCCGCGGGAGCTGGAGTGAGTGTCGTTCGAACGCGGAACTTTTGAAAATCCAGAATCAACTCTTTGATTCCTTGTTTTCGCTGGCATGTCCTGGCATGTCCTTCTCTTCGTCGTACTCAGCATCCGCTAACTCACATTATCAGCGTCATATTCGGTCGCAGCATTACTGTAAAACGATCGCACACTCCCTACCGTCTGCAATCGTGTTCGCGCTCTGGTAGGAAAAGGTGACACACCCCCGCAAGTAGGAGGAATTGTACGTGTCACCTGTAGGTATCGTTCAGACTTGCCAGCATCGAAAAATTTACCGCAGAGACCAAAAAGGAGAGCAAGGGATCGTTGCATAGTCGGAATCGTTTACAGTGGACGCAAACACGCTCTAGTTACCACCCCAATCATATGTTTCTCTTTCGCGCTTCCCTGGCCGCCAACGCACCTAGAGTACAGTCGTCCACGACCCGAGATGTTTGGGTTCGGGAAATAGCTAACACATGAATAGGATAGAGCGTCCGACCGTGTACCTCGTTGGATTTTTCGTTCTTGAACGTTCGAACCGTACATGGCACCAGTGCTGTCATTTCAGCCCTTAAACAAACTGCTTGTGCAATACAAACACTACAGAACGCCTCACTGACCCCCCAAAATTATAGGAGATAGGTCATTGAATGTGTATTCAAATGAAACTAAATAAATAAAATTAACTACGGTTAATAGGACGTTGTGCTCACAACACGACAATGTGTGCCAAAGTTGGCATGTATATTCATCTTCGGATCCTCAGATCCTAAGATCCTGCCTACGTATTGAGGGGATAAAAACTGTAGGTCATAGGCATACATAAATCAATGCAATGACATCGTATCTCAACCTGAAACCCGAGGATATCGGATCAAAGACCAAGTCGGCAGAGCGAAAGCATACGAAAGACTCACGTCTACTACTATGGCCCGCAAGAACGTGCGGCCGATCTCCGTCCAAGAACGTTGTGAGGACATTCAGAATCACGGTGTGTGATAGAAGAATAACACGGTCGACGCGTCCGAGCCGTGGACTTTCTACTCCCGGGCGTTAGATTCGATTTTCCCTGTCCAATGATGGCAATGATTAAAAACGCTCGAGTGATGCAGTGTATACGACATGGTTCGGGAACGAAAAATGACCTTCGAATTATCTGGGGACTTAAGCATGAAAGAGCCAGGACAACCCGAATCTTGCTTCCCGTTCGTAATTATTGCCACTATACCCCGGATCGCTGGGAAGTTGAGAGTGCCCAATGATTGATCATTGTCTTATCTCGCCGGATCTAGCTCAGGGGGCGCCGTGTCATCGGTGAGACGCTGTCTAGTTCCAAGTCGAACGAAGTGAATGTACGTCTTAAAAACTTTTTTTTATCAATGCAATGACCCGTATCTTGGCCAGCCTACGAGGTTGTCGGATTCAGCATAGAGTTAGGCGAGCCGTCCAGAATCACGGTGTGTCGGAGACTCGGAGAGGAACTTCAAGTCTCGGGGTCCGGAGTCTCCGGACCATCCTCGTCATCGCCGCCAAGTTCGATCGAGCATCCACGTTCCCATCTACGATCCGACCAAATCTACAATAGATTACGAGCGTCCATTCACAGACCACGCACCCTTAACGCCCGGATCGCTCAGTCGACCTCGCCCAGTCCACGCTTCTCTGGGACCATCGTCAGATTTAGATGGTCACGAGATCGCCCCATTTTCAAATCCCCCCCCGATTTAACATATACACCAACAGGTTGGGTCGCCGACGGCGAAACAGACGTAGAGGGGAGGAGCGTACAGCATCAAACACGTGAGAGCGTATACGCTTTCGACGCGCGAGCATCGGTTTCCCTTGGGGCCCCCAAAAAAGGGTGCCTTGGACACATGTACCTTTACCGGATCCAATTCTAGACCAACGTCCCGCCAAATTCGACTTTGGGGGGGGGGGGGGGGGGGCGGCTACCACCATCAAACGGATCAAATAGCTCCCTTCTCC
>JBBPMM010001046.1:0-10041 GCA_038090335.1 Solioccasus polychromus
GGAGCTAAGGGTTACCCATTATAGTCTTCATTCTCTGGAACATTCTAGATAGTTTCCTTTTTCCTCACTTGGTCTGTGCACCATCCCTCTACATATAAATAGGTAGACTTTCTACCCATGTACCTCAACTAGTTCTATGCAATCCAAGCCTAGTAACCAGCAAGCCACTCAGGACAAGCAAGACCACCACCATTCCAGTACTTCAAGCTACTGTGCTAAGAAGCTTTATCACACATCGAGGAGTGACTTATCAGCTGATCATCTTTCTTGCAACCATTCAGCAGGATATCCCATACGGACATGTTGATACCCTCTATTGGGAGATGACCATTCTTGTCATAATCGTCTTAGGATTACCTCAGAGATGCATAGGAATTTACCACCACATATATTTCATCGGTTACTAGCTGAGTTACTAGCCTCAGCATAACAAAAGAACTAGCTCTTCTCACCGTCCTCTATTCAGTGGACGGCACCCCTCTATCCATCATTACTCCACCTTGCAGACCTGCATACCCTACACCCTATCAGAAGAAGAAGAAATCCCTTAACCCTTACTCTATTCCCTTCACATCTGCCTCTTCTTCAATCCCACTCGAGCGAACTATGTTGCTCCCCAAACTATCTCATGAAGAGACTCCCATTGACATTGAACAAGACCTGTGACAGGAAGTTGACTGGGAGCAGGAGTTTGACGAGGACCAAGATTGCAATCTTGCTCTACAGCTCACCAAGGAAGGACTTGATGAAGAAGAGATCCAGAGAAGAGTAGAAGCTTCTCAAGAACAGAGACATATCTTAGAGGAAGAAGAAAGCCGAAGAGTAGCTGAATACCTTAACCAACGAAGAGAGGCTATGGCCAAAGCTACGGAGCTTAAAGCTGGACTCTCTGACGAGTTCTCGGGCAAATCTGAAGATGCTGTATGCTGGATGCTTGCTATGAAAGCATACTTCAAGATGAATGGAGACCTCTACAATGATAAAGCAATGATGCTTACTATGCTCAATAAGATGAGCAAGGGTAGCGGAAAGGTTTTCTCCAAAGGTTGGTTCTACCATCTGGAAAGTCCTACTCTTCCTGACGATCAGCAAACCTTCAATATTATGGCTGCCGACTTTGCCAAAACCTTCTTCCCTTATGATACCACTAGCAAGGCATGACGGACCATCTGTAATCTTACCCAGAATACCAAGGATAAGGATGGTTTTGCCAAATATGTCACCAACTTCTCCCTTGCTGTGGCACAGACCAGTCTCTCTGATGAAGAGGCTCTCATCGAATACTTCAGAAGAGGGTTGGATGAAAAAATCACCACCAATATCCTCTCTATGGCTGCTGTCCCTACCATGCTCCAAGGATGGATGGAGCAGGCCAGCAAGTTTAATGTGCAGCAGGAGTGCATCAAGGATATGTGTAAGGGTCTAGGGTGGAGAAATTTCTCTAACGATAGAAAGGATCCTAATGCCATGGAAGTCAACACCATTAAACTCTCCCCTGTCAAGAAAGCTCGCCACATTTGTGAGGGGCGATGCTTTATTTGCCACAAGAAGGGGTGTACTACTTGTAACCACCCTCGCGATGACAAGAAACCAGAAGGATCTACCCCCACACAATCCAATAATCCTTTTTGAAACCAAACCAGAGCCATAGTTGTCGCTGCTCCTGAACCACCCAAGGCGCCAGAACCTCCCCCATCTTCTGATCTAGACAAATACCTGAAAGTCCTTGAAGGATGGAAGGTAGACCAGAAGGAACTCATACAAGTTTTACATGCATATTTTGAAGAAGATGAGGAAAGGGTTTCCAAGATGACCCTTGACAAAAAGATCCAGGGTTTTTTAGAATGGAGGAAAGTATCAGTGTCTTCTCCTCCTGAACGTTCCGCTCCTATCCTTTGTGCTAGTAAAAAAGAGAAATCTATTCGCATTCCCATCTCTCTCTTCCACAGAACAAAAACCACTGAAATCCAAGCTCTTCTTGATTCTGGAGCCACTGAAAATTTCATCAATCCAATCACTATCACCAAGTATCAGTTCCCCACTAGGCAACTACCCTCTCCAATAAAAGCCTCTAATGCTGACAGTTTTGCTAACAAAGGAGGGTTTGTCCAAAAAGAAACCTTCTTAGCCATAAATATAGCAGGGCAAGAGGAAATTGTTCGTTTCCTCATGCTGAACTGTGGGGAAGATTGAGCTATTCTAGGGATTCCTTGGTTTACTAAAGTCAATCCCATGATTGATTGGACAAATCGAGTCGTCACCATACCCAGCCTTCCAGAAAACCATAATGCTGAAGGAGAAGCTTTGGAACAACAATATCTGGTCGAATCTTTGTAAAAGACTACCATCACTACTGAAGCTGCCATCACAGCACCAAAGAAGGAGAAAGTCTTACCCCCAGAATATAAGGAGTATGCTTCTGTATTCAAAGAGAAGACTCACAATCTCCTTCCTCCATCTCGATCCTTTGATCACAGTATTGATCTCAACGAATCCTTTGTTCCGAAAGTCACCAAGGTTTACCCCCTTAATCCTGAAGAGATGGAGATGTGCAAAGAGTTTGTTGACGAACACCTTCGAACTGGTTGAATAGTACCCTCTAAATCCCCTCAGGCATCACCTTTCTTTTTTGTACCAAAGAAGGACAGTTCTTTGCAACCCTGCCAGGATTACAGGTATCTGAATTTGCACACAGTCAAGAATACTTATCCTCTTCCCCTCATTTCCGATCTCCTGGATAAACTAAATGATTCAACAATCTTTACCAAGTTTGACATATGGTGGGGATATAACAATGTCCTCATCAAACCTGAAGATTGATGGAAAGCCATGTTTATCACACTGTTTGGTCTTTTTGAACCAACAGTTATGTTCTTTGGATTATGTAACTCTCCTGCTACCTTCCAAGAGTTCATGAATGATGGGTTCCGAGATCTCATCTCTGAAGGATGGGTCATCATCTATATGGATGACATCCTCATTCACTCCTCTAATCCCAACGAGCATACCACTCAAACAAAACAGGTCCTCCAATGTCTCAAAGACCTCCATCTCTCCTTAAAGATCTCCAAGTGTTCTTTTGATGTTGCTGAGGTGGAATATCTTGGTATGGTTATCGGTCACCATCAGGCATCCATGGACCCGACGAAGTTGAAGGCCATTCAGGAATGGCAACCTCCTACCTCTGTTAAAGCAGTATGGTCTTTCCTAGGGTTTTGCAATTTCTACTGGAAATTTATCGCTAATTTCTCCACTATTGCCCAACCTCTTATTGACCTTACCAAAAAGTCGACCATTTGAAATTGGTCTAATGACCATGAAACTGCTTTTCATACCCTTCAACAAATCTTCATGTCCACCCCCGTTTTATGCCTTCCTGACACCACGACCTCTTTCTTTCTGATGACTGATGCTTCCCTTGTGGCTACCGGAGGTGTTCTTATGCAAAAGGATGCTAATGGGGATCTTCATCCCTGCACTTACTTGTCCAAGACTCTGTCCCCTGCTGAGTGCAACTATGATATCTATGACCGAGAATTACTTGCTGTCATTCATGCTCTTTATGAATGGCATCATTATCTCCAGGGGACTTCTCTTCCTGTCACAGTTCTCACCAATCACAAAAATCTGTCTTATTTCCAAGAACCACGGAAACTCTCTCATCGCCAAGCTCATTGGCTCTTGTTCCTCCAAGACTTCGATTTTCACTTTGTTCATCAACCTGGCTCCCAGATGGGACCTGCCGATGCCCTATCCTGATAGGATCATGTCCATACTGCCGATGATAACCAAGCCGTCACTCTTCTCCCTGATGACGTCTTTATTCAGCACATTGACTTAGCACTCTCGGATAAGATTACTCAATCCTTCTCCTCTGATCCCCTGGTCCTCTTGGCTATCAATAAATGCCTCCAGGGTTCTCCTTTATTTCCATGCTCTGCTCTCCTGGATTGGACCTTTGATGATGGGAAACTTTACTATAAACACTGTCTCTATGTCCCGGAATCTCTTCACCACAACATTGTCTCCCATGTCCATTCATCTTTCACCAGTGGCCATGGCAGCATTTTTCGCACCACCACCCTCATTGCCCATGATTTCTGGTGGCCAGGTCTTTCTACCTTTGTTCACCACTTTGTCTCCAGCTGTGCTACTTGTCAACAGAACAAAGTTAACACTCATCCAACCGTCCCTCCTCTCTCTCCGATTCCTTCTTCTGCTTCTCGCCCCTTCGAACAGATTTCTGTTGATCTTATTACGGATCTCCCCCTTTCTCACAGCTTCGATTCTGTTTTGGTTGTGGTCAACCACAGCCTTATGAAGGGGGTAATTTTCTCCCCATGTTCTAAAACCATTGATGCAGAAGGGGTAGCTCAACTCTTTTTGAAGAGAGTTTTTCCTTGTTTCAGTCTTCACTCATCCATCATCTCCGACCAAGGACCTCAGTTTGCCTCTGCCTTTGCTCAAGAACTTTCTAGACTTCTCAACTATGATCTCTATCTTTCAACTGCTTATCACCCTCAGATGGATGGAGAAACTGAATGAGCAAACCAATCCCTTGAAACCTACCTCAGGATCTTTTCCAAAGGTCACCTGGATAAATGGGTAGATCTTCTCCCTTTAGCTGAATTCTCCCATAATTCCAATGTCCACACCTCCACCCAAAAGACTCCATTTTCTCTTATGTTTGGATATGAACCCAGAGGGTATCCCCCTCTTGGAAAGACATTTATCCTGGCCCTGGAAAAACATCTTACCTTACTAGACAAAGCATGGAAAGAAGCTCTTGCAGCTCATGAGAATTCCATTCGGATCATGAAAGAACGAACCTTTTCCAAGTTCAAACTGTGGAAGGTCAGAGATAAGGTCTGGCTGGAAGCACGGAACCTCTGTTTCCACCATACCTCTAAGAAACTTCTTTCTTGATGAGAAGGACCCTTTGAAATCTCCAAGGTTGTCTCCCCTCTCGCCTACAAACTCCACTTACCCCCATCCTGGAAAATCCACAATGTCTTTCATGCATTGCTCTTATCATCCTATCGGGAAACCCCTGAACATGGACCCAATTTCCTAAAACCACCGTTGGAAGAGATAGAAGGAGAAGAAGAATGGGAAGTCAAAGATATTCTCAATTACTGCAGAACACGAGGACGGTGACAATACCTCGTAAAATGGAAAGGGTACTCCTCCACTGAGAATACATGGGAACCAGAATCTAATCTTGGGAATGCTTCCGAAGTACTCGAAGAGTATAAAACTCAACAACGTCTTTGAGACCCCACTTAACCACCTTCACACTCAATTCATCTGTCACCTTTCTATGACATCATGCCTTCCCTTGCCATCTATGCTGAATGTCTTTCTATTTCCTATTGTTGTATTCTCTTTGGCACAGTCCTCACTGATCCTCGCCCGCTTTTCTGCATTGAACATGACCCCCTCTGGAGCCAAGCGACCTTGTTACAAACGATGGTATGCCTATATCATCAGATTTACACTACTGATCTTCTCTTCCAACAGTCTTGCTCTGGTGCTGGCTCTGCATTTACATGAGTTATTGACCATTCTACCCAGCAGATGCTGGATCATCTCTTAGACCTCATGCATCTAGAGGGTTTCAGGTTCTTTGTCAATTGTATCCTGTCTTCCACCATCCCTATGCTGCAATCCCTCCCATAGAGGAGACTTGTTATCAGGGATACCCCCTGACCCTCACCAACAGGATAGAACCTCAGTTTTTACTCTCATCACCTTCATCTCCTAATCCCCCATCTTTGTCTCCCTTCCCTCCTTGCAGACCTTGTCATCAACCTTGACGTCAACCAACTCCTTACTCTGTCCCTATCCAACCATGTCTTTCGTCATAAGAAAGACACATGTTGAGGTCTTCCCTGTGATGGATGTGGTGAGTGGGGACATAAGGTCACTTATTGTCCCCTTGTCTCTACTAATCCTCCTGTTGCCACATGGGTTATTGAGGAACATTCCTCCTCAGGAGGTGAGAATAATAGTCCAGCTCTGTGATCTGGATGATAGAAGGGGGGTAATGTTACAGTTTTACTCTTACTTCTATCTTTCTTGTCTCTTTTCTTCCAATTCGTCCTGAGTACTCCCTACCCTTCCCAATTATTGTTCCTGTTCTTTCCATTTCCAAGTCTTCCTGTTTTGCCTCATAGCACTGGAGCTAAGGGTTACCCATTATAGTCTTCATTCTCTGGAACATTCTAGATAGTTTCCTTTTTCCTCACTTGGTCTGTGCACCATCCCTCTACATATAAATAGGTAGACTTTCTACCCATGTACCTCAGCTAGTTCTACGCAATCCAAGCCTAGTAACCAGCAAGCTGCTCAGGACAAGCAAGACTGCCACCATTCCAGTACTTTAAGCTACTGTGCTAAGAAGCTTTATCACACATCGAGGTGTGACTTATCAGCTGATCATCTTTCTCACAACCATTCAGCAGGATATCCCATATGGATGCGTCAATACCCTCTATTGGGAGACAACTGTTCTCGTTGTAATCATCTTAGGATTACCTCAGAGACACATAGGAATTTACCACCGCATATATTTCATCAGTTACTAGCTGAGTTACTAGCCTCAGCATAACAGCATCCTTTGTACTATAAATACCAGTCTTACACCAGATGTACCTTAGCTAGTTCTATGCAATCCAAGCCTAGTAACTAGCAAGCTGCTCTTTGAGTGAGATCCCACCACTATTCCAGTCATCCAAGTAGCCTGCTACTTTGCTGTTATCCATTACTGCAAAGTCCCATATCAAGTCTTCTACTTCATTGTGACTATTGCCCAGCATGACCTCCAAGTCCAAGTGGACTTTGTCCAAGAAGGAACAACTGTTGTCATCGCCATTCTCATCAGAGTTTGGCCCAACAGAAGGCATAGAATCTTCCATCAGTTCTATTTCATTGGTTATTAGCTGAGTTACCAGCCCTAGCATACAAAAGAACTAGCTTGTACCTCCACGCTCCTTTGCTAGAAAGAAGCAACCCCCCCATACCTTCAACATTACTCCCCCTCGAGGACCCCCATACCCCTCTACCTACCAATGGAAGAAGAAACCTTCTAATCCTTACTCCATACCTTTTGCATCTTCTCCCTCCATCCCCCTTGAACGAACCACATTCCTTCCAGAGCTACCTATGGAAGTTCCTATCAACATGGAACAAGACCTAGATTGGGAACAAAAGTTTGACGATGATCAAGATAAAGCCTTGGCATCTAGACTTGCCCAAGAACACCTTGATGAAGAAGAGATCAGGAGAAGAGTACTGTAGAAGCTTCTTGAGAATGGATGCTCACCATGAAAGCATACTTCAAGATGAACAAGGACCTCTACGACGAAGATGCTAAGGTCCTCACTACCCTGAATAAGATGAGCAAAGGGAGAGGGAAAGTCTTCTCTAAAGGATGGTTCTATCAACTTGCCAATCCAAACCTTAAACCTGAGGAGAAGACCTTCGATGTTCTAGCTGTGGACTTCGGCAAGACTTTCTTCCCTTTTAACACAGCCAGTAAAGTGAGAAGGACCATTCGAAACCTCTTCCAAAACCTCAAAGATAAGGACGGTTTCACCAAATATATGGCAGACTTCTCTCTTGCCACTGCTCAAACAGGGATTGCCAATGAGGAAGCTCTCATCAAATACTTTGGGAGAGGATTGGATGAGAAGATCACCACCAATATCCTTTCCATGGGTAATGTCCCAACCACTCTCCAAGGGTGGATGGAACAAGCAAGTAAGTTTAATGTGCAACAAGAGCGTATCAAGGACATGAAGAAAGGTCTCAGGTGGCGAAATTTCTCTGAATGAAAAGACCTGAACACCATGGAGGTAGACACTGTATGCCTATCCCCTGTAGAGAAGGCACAACATGTCAGGGAAGGCAGGTGTTTCATTTGTCACAAGAAAGGATGTGTTGCCCACAACCATCC
This sequence comes from Solioccasus polychromus, assembly GCA_038090335.1. NCBI lineage: Eukaryota > Fungi > Basidiomycota > Agaricomycetes > Boletales > Boletaceae > Solioccasus > Solioccasus polychromus. The sequence goes on from JBBPMM010001046.1 coordinate 7,958, forward strand.
TTGGGATAAAGGAGAAAACTCTTCCTCCCCCTGTTCTTGACCTTCCCTCCAAGTTGCTGCTGCTGCTGTAGAATCTTCTACCCTGAAAGAACCAACCCCACCTTCAGAACTTGACTGCTATCTTAAGGTCTTGGAGGGACAAAAGGTGGACCACAAGGAATTAATCAGAGTCCTTAAGGCATGTTACGAAGAAGAAGATGAACTGGAGGAGGAAAAAGTAGCAAAGATCAACTTAAAAGAGAAGTTGGATTTTTAAAACAGAGGAAAGTATCAGTGTCTTCTCCTCCTGAACGTTCCACTCCTGTAATCTGTATCAATAGGAAAGAGAAATCTATTCGAATTCCCATCTCTCTTTTCCATGGAGTGAAAACTGCTGAAATCAGAGCCCTACTGGACTTGGGGGCCACTGAAAACTTCATTGATCCAATAACCATTGCCAAACACCAATTCCCCACTTGATGACTCTGACTCCCTATTAAAGCATCTAATGTGGATGGGTCTGAAAATAAAGGGAGATTCATCCATAAGGAAGCTCACCTAGTCCTGAAAATAGGGGAATGAGAGGAGGTTGTTCGCTTCCTGGTTCTTAACTGTGGGGAAGATTGAGCCATCTTAGGGATTCCCTGGTTTACCAAGGTAAACCCAACAATTGATTGGCAGACAAGGACAATCCTCATTCCTGACACCTCCAAAAATCAAAATGCCAAAGGAGAAGCCTTAGACCAACAATATCTTGTTGAGTCCCTACGAAAAACCACCATTGCCACTGAAGTGGCTATTGCAGCCCCCAAGAAGGAGAAAACATTACCTAAAGAGTATAGTGAATATGCCTTGGTGTTCAAAGAGAAGACTCACAATCTACTTCCCCCATTGAGACCCTTTGACCATGGCATTGACTTAGATGACTCCTTCGTCCCCAAAGTCGCTAAAGTCTACCCCCTGAATCCTAAAGAGATGGAAACCTGTAAAGAATTTGTTGATGAACATCTTCAAACTGGAAGGATAGTGCCATCAAAGTCCTCTCAAGCATCCCTTTTCTTCTTTGTCCCAAAGAAAGATGGCTCCCTACAGCCATGTCAGGATTACCAGTATCTCAACTCACACACTGTCAAGAATGCCTATCCTCTTCCTCTTATATCCAACCTTCTGGATAAATTGAAGGACTTGACTATTTTCACTAAGTTTGATGTCAGATGGGGGTACAACAACATACTCATCAAGCTAGAGGTTGGTGGAAAGCTGCCTTCATCACTCCTTTTGGCCTCTTTGAACCAACGGTCATGTTCTTTGGACTGTGTAACTCCCCAGTGACATTCCAGGCATTTATGAATGATGCCTTCTGAGATCTTATCTCAGAAGGATGGGTCATCATCTATATGGACGATATCTTGATCCACTCCTTGAATCCCCTTGTCCACCAACTCTGCACCAAACAAGTCCTCCAATGATTATGGAATCTCCATCTCTCCCTGAGAATCTCCAAATGCTCCTTCGGTGTCTCCAAAGTAGAGTATTTGGGGATGGTTATTGGAAATCACCAGGCCTCCATGGATCCCACAAAGTTAAAGGCCATTGAGGAATGGAAACCCCCAACCTCTGTCAAAGCAGTATGATCTTTCTTGGGCTTCTGCAATTTCTACAGGAAGTTCATCACAAATTTTTCCACAATTGTGCAACCTCTTATTGAACTTACCAAAAAGTCCATTGCCTGGCACTGGGGTCCTCCCCAAGAAGATGCTTTTCACACTCTGCAGAAGATCTTCATGACTACCCCAGTCCTACACCTTCCTGACACCACCTCCCCCTTTTTCATTATGATGGATGCCTCACTCACGGCCACTGGTGGTGTCTTAATGCAGAAAGATGTCAATGGAGACCTTCACCCCTGCGCCTACCTATCCCGTACACTCTCCCCTGTGGAATGGAACTATGACATCTATGACAGAGAGCTCCTTGCTGTCATACAGTGGCTCAAAAAACTGTCCCAATGTTTGGTCATTTTGCACTAAATGCACCAAAACACAATAACACCTAAACCTTGTCCTAAACCTTGGCTGTATGAATGAAAGAGCTTACTCTTGGCT
>JBBPMM010001047.1:0-10038 GCA_038090335.1 Solioccasus polychromus
CCAATAGAGTCCCTCTGGGGCGAACATATTCGCTCCCCAACTACCCCTCAGACTATCCCCAGGTGGCCAGGACTAATAGTCCATCCAACCACCTCTCAGTCTATTCACCGGTCACGCTGGTTCTGCGTCCTTAAACAGGACAAGAAGTCCCTTCGCCTCGTCCATGACTTACAACCACTTAATGCAGTTACTATTCAGGACTCTTCAGTCCCTCCATTTGTCGAGCATCTAGCCAAATCCTTTGGTGGAAGTGCTGTATATGGCATGATGGACTTATTTGCAGGCTACGATCAAAGACCGCTTCATGTGGACTCCCGAGACATGACTACTTTCAATAGTCCGCTCGGACCACACCGTCTTACTACTCTTCCTATGGGTCATACTAATGCTGTACAGATATACCAAGCTGATATGGCATTTATTCTTCAAGACGAGATCCCTCATCATACTATGCCATTCGTCGACAATCTCCTGGTGAAGTCCGGTACCACTCGGTATCAGAGTCTGGATGGGTCTTACGAGACCATCCCAGACAATCCAGGGATTCATTGATTCATTTGGGAACATCTAACCGTAGTCCACAGGATTCTCCAATGACTCCACAATGTCAATGCTATGGTCTCTTCCAAGAAGTTCATTCTGGCAGCACTGGAGGCAACCATTGTTGGACATAAATGCACGTTCGAAGGTCGTGTTGCTCATGAGGCCAAAGTCCAGAAAATACGTGACTGGCCAGAGTGCACAAACCTGACACAAGTCTGCAGGTTCTTAGGGACTTGTGGTGTGGTACATATCTACATCAGAAATTTCGCTGCTATTGCTTGTCCTCTTGTAAACCTTACTCGGAAGGGTGTCCCATTTGAATGGGGAGATGCCCAACAAGAAGCTATGGCTCGTCTGAAGGACGAAATTGTTCAGTCCCCAGCACTTCGACATCTGAACTATGAGTCTGACCGAGAAGTAGTCCTTGCCGTGGACACGTCTCATATTGCAGTCGGCTTCATCCTCTCGCAAGAGGGAGCTGATGGAAAGCAGTATCCTAACCGGTTTGGGTCTATCAGCCTGACCGAAGTTGAGAGCCGTTATTCCCAAGCTAAACTCGAGTTATATGGACTATTTTGAGCTCTTCGCTCAGTCTGAGTTTTCATTTTTGGTGTCACTAACCTCGTTGTCGAAATGGACACGAAGTATGTCAAGGGTATGATCAACAACCCGGACTTACAGCCGAATGTGACCATCAATCGGTGGATCGCTGGTATTTTGCTGTTCCATTTTCAGCTTCGCCATATCCCTGCAGAACATCATACCGGGCTGGATGGACTATCCCGCTGCCCTTGGTCTGATGACGATCCTCCCAAAGAATCTGACTTCAAGGACTGGATCGACGATTCTTACTCCTTCTCTATCACCCTTCTAAATGATAGATCTTTTCCTTTTGCTTCTCCCACCATCCATACACACTTTGCCCACTGTTCATCATCCAGACTACCATCATCATCTGGACAACCACCACCCTCGACCCCCTCCATTTTATCCACTTGTTCTGCTCCACTGCCTTATTTGACCTTTCATTCCATCCTTTCTTCATCGGTCTCACCACCTACCGAGTCCTCGGACTACCCCAAAATTCCTTGGTCTCCAAAGGCCATCGCTCGAGAGGCACGCATTGCTCTTATTCGGTCCTTCCTCAAGACTCAAGCTCGTCCAGCTGATATGTCAGACACGGACTTCCAGTCCTTTGTCAACTCGGCTTCCAAGTTCTTTATCCTCAATGGTTGTCTATGGCATCGTGAACTCCACAGCCGCCATCAACTAGTCGCACCAGAGCACCAACGCTTTCGGCTCATCAAAGAAGTGCACGATGACCTTGGTCACAAGGGTGTATTCACAGTCCAGAGCCGTCTTTTACTCCAGTTCTGGTGGCCCATGCTTGTTGACGATGTCAAATGGTTTGTTCGTACTTGTCACGAATGCCAGATTCAGCAGACCAGTTGTTTCCATATTCCTCCCTTCATACCAGTTGTCGGCGGACTATTTCGAAAAGTCCATATCGATACTATGCTAATGCCGAAATCGGCCGGTTATAGGTTTATAGTCCAAGCCCACTGCACGCTCACATCCTATCCAGAGTGGTGTATGCTCCACTCAGAAAATGGTGCTACTCTCACCTCCTTCATCTTTGAGGATATCCTCTGTCGATGGGGTCCTCTATCCAAGATTGTTACTGACAATGGACCAGCGTTTATCCAGGCACTCGATATATTAGCAGACCGGTATAGGATTCGCCATATCCAGATCTCCCCCTACAACTCCCAGGCGAATGGTATTGTCGAAGGACACCATTTCAATGTCTGGGAGGCCATCATTAAAACCTCCTAGGGGGGGGAGTCTTGCTGGCACCTTGCTGCTCACTCAGTCTTTTGGGCTGAATGAGTTACCATACTCCGGTCTACCAGTCTATCACCTTATTTTATGGTTCATGGCATCGAACCACTTTTCCCTTTTGACATTGCTGAAGCTACTTACCTCGTTCCCCTCCCTGACACAGATCCACTCTCACTGTCCAGACTAATCGCTTGGAGAGCTCGTCAGCTCCTAGAAGCAATCGGTGAATGAGTCCACAAGGCTCGATTCGAATCAGTGAAGCATTTCGAAGCTTCCTTTAAGAATCATATCAAGGACTTCGATTTCCAGCCAGGAAATCTGGTCTTAGTCCAGAATACGTGTGTTGAAAAGGAGCTCAACTGAAAGACGAAGCCGAGGTATCTCAGTCCAATGGTGGTTCTTCGCTGGACTACTGGAGGATCTTATATCTTAGCAGAGTTGGACGGCACAACCTCCCAACTTTGCTATGCCGCTTTTCGTCTTATACCCTATTATCCTCGTTTTTGTTCTACCATTCCAGTTACTGAACTTACAGGTCTTGACGATGAAGAGCTAGACAAGATTGTTGATGAAGATGTTGACAAGCCAGACCAGGAAGAGTCATCGGACTATAGTCCAGATGATTGACCTTACTGGTCTTACCTATACGTAGATTTCCTCTCTCTGTTTCACCCCAGGTTTCATCCAGTGATCTCTATAAAACAAAAAGCCAACTAAAAATATAAAAACAGTATAAAAAAAAAAAAAAAAAAAAAAAAAAAACAACTAAAATATTCTACAGACAATCTCTCATCTCTTTATATCAGTCCAGTCTTATATCTCCTTCTCTCTCTCTCTGTTTCTCTCTCTCTAACGTGTCCCAAAAATAACTGATATCTACTATATATTTTCAGACTTTGAACGCGCACAAGGACACAGCACACTTTGATATACCTACAGAAAAACCATCTCGAAAAACAGTCTGTCATAGTCCAGGAAGTACGCCAGGAGTAGACAAAGAAAGAAGATCGAAGAAAACAAGTTGAGCAGTACCTTGCATCCAAGAAATGTCTTCACGAGATCATTTGCTGGAATAGATGTGAAAGTAGACTGAAGAAAACAAGTCGGGTGGTACCCCGCGAGAATAGACCGGCATTAGTCCAGCTGGTCTTGTGCTCAAACTTTTCTCTTTTCACCTTTTGTTTCCTTTTCCTTTTCTTTTTCTTCACTCTGTTTTTTTTCCATTCAAATGTCCATTTGCATTCACAACGTATTCAAAATTACAGACAAGGGAAGACGACACCTGGTCCCGGCCGGTCTTGCACTCAAACTTTTCTCTTTTCACCTTTTGTTTCCTTTTCCTTTTCTTTTTCTTCACTCCGTTTTTTTTCCATTCAAATGTCCATTTGTGTTCACAATGTATTCGAAATTACAGACAAGGGAAGACGACACCTGGTCCTACATGCCCTGCTCCTCGAGCTCCACCACTAAGTCCCCCATCTCAGCCATTATCTCCGCGTGCTCAACCTCCAACGCCTTGATATTTGCTCAGATCTGGTAGAGCCTTGAGTGGACCACGTTCAGCTGGAGGGCGACCAACCCCTTCTTAGCAGCAGCCAACGAGCCAGTCTTCATCATCATCGTTTTGCCCTTCCCCTTCGACTTGGCCTTCACCGGAGTTGCATCTTCTTTGTTGTCGTCGTCAAGACTAATCATCTCCCATTCTGTCGGGGCTGCCGCAGCCTTGCTAGGACCAGCCTTTGGGTGGACTGGTTTCTCTGTAACAAAGGTCAGACCAGACTATTCACAATGAAACCACTTACCCTTCATCTGCACGACGACTTGAGCGCCTCACTTGCACAGCGCAGACCGACCTCCCGCCAGACTACATGCAACCTTCAGCTGGTTGCACCAGACGCATGCCATCCCACTTCCCTTCTTGCACTCACCTGCCAGTCCTGCGATCATGCATCTGTCACACACCTTGTGGGTCGCTTGGACCCAAGCCATCTTCTTCTGTGGCTCCATGACCTCCACTTCTGACTCAAACTCCTGAGGGTTAGACCAGCCGCACTTGGGAAGCATTAGCCCTGCTTCGAAGAGTCAAACCGGACTTACCTTGGTATCCGCCGACGACAGCGAGTGCGCATCTTGTGATGGTGTGTGGGCCTCCTTCTCCTGAGTTGCCGGGAGCACCTCTTCTACCTCCATTGCCGAGTCTTGCATTGGCAGGATGACCGCCTCGGGTGGTGCTTCTTTGGCCGCTTTGAATCTCGCTGCCCAGTCCACGCAGGTCACTTCTGCCTTCATGATCTTTGTTGCCATGTCGTCTTCGAGTTCGGTGTCAAGACCAATCTTGTCTGCCTTGGTCTTTGCGGTCTCCCAGTCATCCTACACATGTCAGCCAAGCCATCATATGAGTCACTATCACTCACCATTGCTGACCCGAACCTTTTTACCCACGTCTTCATGTCCTCCTCGAGTTCTTCCTTGTCATCAGGAATCAAGTTGACCAAGCCCATCATGAATGTCATCATCTGCTTGAAGTTCTTGCACAGCATAGCCCGGTGCGCAGAGCCGGCGTCATTTGCCAAGTGATGCTTCTCCATTCGGGACTGGAATTGCTGGGATTGAGACATGACAAAGTAAGGCGAGTGGATGGTGATGGTTGAAGGACAAGAGCAAAGACCGTTAAGTGAACCCCATGCCCAGCCATGACTTTTCAACACATATTCTCACTGTCACGTGATCTGACTGGGGATGGTCAGAAGCAAAGTCCCCCCTGGATGTAGAGGTTGGTGCACCTCTACGTGCATATTCCTTGCTTTTCTATATTTTCTATACCACTATCCTTTTATTAACTTCATTCCCTTACATCTAACGATAGTCCAGACCAATAGTTCGCCCGGTTAACTATAGACCGACCAGACTCGTACATATACCGACCAGACTATTTCCTATCCCTTCTTTTTGTTATTCCAATACTCTTTTCATTAGTCCCTTCTATTACTTACCCTTATGCTCATGGCATTGACATCTCTTTTGACGTCTGGGCCTCTTGTCATTTCTATTATGTCATCAGGTACTTCTTCCATGTGGTACTTAGAAGTCCGGGTGTACCCGGACTATAAAATTCTGTATTTGTCATTTGAAATGACAGCTACCGTTTGCTCACTTACCGTCATCATTGGGAAACTGTCTCCCTCACCGTTCACTGTCAAATGCACCATTTTCTGGGCTGTACTGCCAGTCCTCACACACCATCATGCTCTATGACTACCAGACTACTACCTATGACAGTCCAGATCACTACCGGACTGCTTTGTATGCAACCTACTTCATCCTAGGACTAACCCTTCTCCAATAGAGTCCCTCTGGGGTGAATACACTTGCTCCCCAATACCCCTCAGACTATCCCCAGGTGGCCAGGACTAATAGTCCATCCAACCACCTTTCAGTCTATTCAGCAGGCCTTTGCTTTAGCTGCCTTCGAGGTGGCCTTAGGACTTTCCTTGGCATTGTGTCCTGGCTGACCACAGAACATGCATAGTTTCTCCTTGAAGTGGCGCTGGTGTTCTGCTTCCATCAATTTGCCATCCTTGCCTAGGTGGGAAGGGGCATCAGAGGTAGACGACTTGGTGGAGTTCTTGCCATTGCCAGACTTTGGAGTGGAAGTGGATTTGTCCTTCACAGGCGGAGTGGTAGTGGAGTTCTGAGCAAAGGGTTTGTTGCTATGAGAGGTGGAGGAGTTGGATGGTTTAGACAAGGAGTCGGTGGTGAAGGAGTTCTTATCCTGACGAGAGATCTCAGACTTTCATTCCCAGTAGTGCACATCAATAGTTTGAGCGAGGGAGTGGAGATCTTGCAGGGTAGCAGGTTTTCCGACTCTGGAAATTTCGTCCTTGATCCTATCTGGCAAGCTGTTATAAAAGATGTGGTGGAGTGCTCCTTCTCCATAGCCACGAACTTGAGTGGCCAGACAGTTAAACCCAACCACATACTTATTAATCTGCTGATTATCTTTCATCGACAAGTTGTCCAACTGGTGCTCTGCATCTCCGACTGGGTCGTGCAGACCAAAATTGGACTTGAGCTCCCTGACGAACTCTTGGTAGTCATCCATCCAGATGGGGTGGTAATCGCTGTCAGGGTGGAGTAGGTCTGGTTCGAACCATTCTAAGGCCATGCCTATAAGGTAGGACTGGGCAAAGGTGACCTTGGAGCGGTTGGAGCGAAAAGTCTTAGGGCGATCCTGGAAGTTCAACTTGCACTGCACCAGAAAGGCATGGAGTTTGCACATATCTGTTCCATCGAATGTATCTGGTTCACAGACTTTGGTGCAGAAAGATGCAGAGTCGCAATCCAAGGTAGCATGACATGCAAAAGAGTCAATTGCATGAGCTAGGAGGGTGAGCGCATTGGTATCTGGATTGGGAGTGGATGCACAGGAGTCAGGAAGGGGAATATCAGGTGGGTCATCATCTCCATCTCTTCTGCTGCCAGGTGGTCTACAAGGGTCGTCATCAGGTGGACTTTGACATCCAGAGGGTATATAAGGGAACATAGGATGACAGTTGGAGAAAGGTGTCAGAGTGGAGGATCTGCGACAAGACGGACCAGGGGAAGGTGGACGACAAGAAAAGGAGAGGAACTCATCTTCTGTGTCAATTGCTGCGAGACTAGGGAGGGAGCCACCAGGCATAAGTGCCCTTTGGCATAGCTGAGCACGCATCTGAGTGCAAGTCTGAATAGTGCTGGTAGGGGCCATAGAATTCAGTGAATGCATAAGGATGAGTTTGAATATACTGTCAAGCATCAGTCCGACACTATTCCGCTCTTGCTCCGACGTCGGAGGGAGACAAAGTAGGCAGACTTATGTCAGAGGTTGGTCAGATGGGCTTGGCTTCAGCTACTCAGGCAGAGAGCTGTGCCCTTACGCACTCATGCCCTGTATTTCAGAGGACGAAGGTGGAAAGAGGTCAGATGCTTAGTCAGGGAGGAATCCGAGCTAAGACTTGAGGAGAGCAGAAGAGAAATAACGGGGAACTTAGTTGATATTTGAACTGAGGAGAAGTCCTCAGCAAACTACAGTATTTATACATGAGTAGGCTGAAACAGTAGCAACAAGTGTTGACTGCTGATTCATGAAACAGGAGTAAGGTGTCATAGTGAAACAGGAATGGAGAGTGTCAGGGTTGACACTGGAACAAGGATGTCAAGATGAAACTAAGGGTAGAAGATGTCAAGATGAAACATGTAAGAAACTAGAACATAATGCTAGGTTGGAGTGGAGTAAATGAGAGCAGAGTAAACTTAAGTAATGAAAAGGTGTAAGGTGGAGTAAAGTGTTGGAATAAAGGCAGAGTAACATCAGGATTGTCATGTCCATGACAATCACCCTGTACTATAAATACTTGACCTTCCTACCTTTGTACCTTAGCTAGTTCTATGCAAGCCAAGCCTAGTAACCAGCAAGCTGCTCTATGAGCGAGATCACCCACCATTCCAGTAATCCAGTCAACCTGCCTAAGGGCTCTCCTTGAACACCAAGGCAAGCATTATCAAATCATCATCTTCCTTGCTACTATCAAACAGGCAGAGTATTGTGTATGCATCGATACCCTCTATTGGAAGATGACTGTTCTTATCCTAGTCATCCTTGGACTACCATGGAGGCATATTAGCATCTTCCACTGACTATACTTCATCACTTACTAGCTGAGTTACTAGCCTCAGCGTAACACTATTTTGTGGTCCAACAAAAGCAATTATTGATGAAGTCAAAAAGGTATTTATGTATGAACAAATAGAAATGCAGAGACTTAGGCCCTGCTGAAAAATTCCTCCATATGAGAATCTACAGAGAAGGCAGCAAGATCTTGATAGATCAGTGTGCCTATCTGAAGAAGATCATAGAGAGATTTGGACTTCAGAATGCCAAGATCCTCAAGGGTATTACCCTATCACATATGCTAGAGTTGTTGATCCAGGAATTCAGAGTTGCTTCCAACAAGTGATTGGATCCCTCCTTTATATCATACTGGCACTTGACCTGACATTGCCTATGCTGTGATTGCCTTGTCTAAGCACTCAGCCAGACCCTATCAAGAACATCTTGATAAGGCATTATATATATGTATGCTGATATCTACTTGGGACTTGTCATTACTCCCTTGTATATGATGGATCTAGTCAGGCAGGCCTGATAGCTTTCTCAGACTTGAACTGGGGTTCAGATTGTAACATACACTGATCTCAGATTGGTTGATTCATTAAGCTAGCAAATGGAATCTTCAGCTAAAAATTGCACCTGTAAGACAGTGTAGGGTACTCATCCACTGAAGCTGAATATGTATTCCAATCTGATTGCTCAACCCAGATTATGTGGTTGTAATAACTGCTTGAAGAATCAGGTACAATTTGGCTGTTACAGTTTTTCCCTATTGTCTCCTATTCTTTCCATTCCTATGTCACCCATTCCTACATACTCTGATGCTGTTCCTATCCCTTCCATTCTTGCCTCATAGAACCAGAGCTACCCTCCATCTTTGGTACTCATTCTCCAGAACATTCTAGATAGTTACCTTTTTCTCCTTGGTTTGTGCACATCATCCTGTACCATAAAGGTTTGGACTCTATACCTTGTATCTTAGCTAGTTCTACACAATCCAAGCCTAGTAACCAGCATGCTGCTCTAGGAAGTGAGTGTTACGCTGAGCCTGGCAACTCAGCTAGTAGTAAGTCAAATAGACTCAGTGGAAGATACTGATACGTTGTCTGGGCAGTCCGAGTACGACAAGTACAAGAACAGTCATCTCCCAGTAAAGGGTATCAATGTGAACCTGAGGGATCTCCTGCTCAATGGTAGCAAGAAAGAAGATAAACTGGTAAGTCGTCCTGCAGACGTCAAAGAAGGCCCTAAGGCAAGATCTCTGTAAGACTGGTATGTCGAAAGTGGGTCTCACCGCTCTGGGTGGCTTGCTGGTTACTAGGCTTGAATTGCATAGAACTAGCTAAGGTACAACAGTAGAGGATCTACCTATTTATAGGTAGATAGACTACACACAGACCAAGACAAGAAAGGAAACTATCTAGAATGTTCTGGAGAATGGATACTAGCTATGGGAGGTGGCTCCGGTACCGTTAGATAAAAGGGTAGAGGGTTCGGGAAGAACAGGAATGAGACGGAACGAGATGGAATGAGATGGGATGAGATAGAACAGAATGGTAGGAGTCGGAATGGGAAAAGGGAGGACTCAGGAAAGGGACAACATGGGAGGAAAATTGTAACAGTGAGAACGACACCATACCTGTCATACAAGCCAGTTGCCTTTGGGCCTTCATTAAGCATTGAGGAGTAACTTACCAAGTTATCCTATTCCTTGCCACCGTCCAACAGAGGGACTGCCAGGTACATGTTGATACCCTCTACTGGGAGACAACTGTTCTCATTCTAGTAATCTTGGGGTTACCATGAAGACGTATCAGTGTCTTCCATCAGCTATACTTTGTTGGTTACTAGCTGAGTTACTAGCTTCAGTGTAACATTGGCTCCTATCCCACTTTGTGGTGATAACCAGGGATCTATCTTCATGGCCTCCAACCCTGTCACTGAATGTTGATCCAAGCATATTGAGATCAAGTGGCATGGCATTTGAGAGCACATTAAGAAGC
>JBBPMM010001048.1:0-10019 GCA_038090335.1 Solioccasus polychromus
CCAGGTAATTGGTCAGTAGTCCGAAACATTAGACCAGGGTATAACGGAAGACTGGTAAGAAGACTGGTTAAGTAATGTTGAAGAAAGAATATCAGAACTCTCTCCCCGACCAGTTGGTGGATCATCGAAAGCTAAAAACCCATCTCGATGATGGACTGATGATTAGCGCAAGGAAGATTTTGGCAGCACTGAGGACAACCTTCAGTCCAGGGCCAGGTAGGTAGTTTATACTCTTTTCCAGAGTTCGGATCATGAAGCATAATATTCTGTGAGCCATCTGGAAAATCGTCAGTAGTAGTGCTCATTAGACAGTGAAATGGTCGGCTGAGTAAAAGATCAAAGTTGGCCCATGGTATGACCTGGACTTGTAAGCAAACCTCTCCTGCACCGAAGTCAAGGCATAGGTTTTTGATGACACCAATGGTCAACTCAGTGGTGGTATTTGCATTTGACATGGTCATGATGTGGTCGGACCAGACTGGCACTTTGAGGGTCTCCCACACCCATTTGGGCATGGCAATAATCTCTGAGCCCAAGTCCAGTACTCCAGTGATAGTCCTGGGTGTCCCTGCGACTCTAGCTTGGATAGACCTAAGGGGAATACTATGATGAGCAACAATTAGTCTGTCATCACTTTGAGTGACACTGTTGCCGAATCGATGAGCAATCTCTCCAGGATCTCGACCTGAGAGCTTGTTGACATGGACAGCATTAGCTGAGACCAAGATGTGCTTTGAAGTTGATAAGTCCTTGAACTGTTTCCAGACTTCTGGCGCGACAGAAAGGAGTTCTTTAAATGGGACCAGTATCATCATTTCGAGTACTTGGTCTATAATTTTCTTCGGGGCTGTGTCGTCCTCCAACGGGAAGGAGTAATGAAACTGCCCAGATGGGGCTGGCATGGAGGGATATATGGTGTCAGTACGAGGTTTAGGAGCGGTCGATGATGATGGTGGAGTGGATGGTGCTGGCTTTGGAGGGGATGGAATGATGGGTGGAGCAACAGGAGTGACTGGTCTAGATGGTGCTGATGGCTTAGACTGAGCTGCAGTGATCTCTGCAGTTTCGATATCTTCTTCGACAGTAGGAGACCGAGATGCTTGGCATGCAGGACGGCGAGAAGGGAGTTCTATGCCATTGAAGCAGACACATTTGCCCTTGTCTTTGCCTCAGTCAGCCTGGAAACTTGCCCAAGCATGAGATAAGTAGGCATGGAAGTCTGGGTCATCTAAGTCCAGACCATCTTCGTCATCCCAAGAATCTGCTACAGAAGCCCTTAAGATGAACGTATCAATATCTAAAACAGCATCAATTTCAGATGGATAGAGAGAAACTATGCCAGTTGTGATGGCAGATCCAGCACCCGAAGCGGACTGTGTGGGCAACCAGTCTATGCATTCTTGAAGAACACTGAGTACCAGGGATGCGAGGGATGCATTGCCCATCAGCAAGGTACAATTGGCCATCTGTTCCTCAGGATGCCTTTCTGGTCTGGATATAACCATCTATGTGAGGGCAGCTATTCATGAAGTAAGCTGAATCACCACAAAATGCGCACTCCTTTGGTCTAGAAGACCGCTGGAGGTTCACCTGTTCCTGCTTAACAACAGGAGCACCACTGGGCGATGGGGCCTGTGGGACTTGAGATGCCAGGACTGGTGCTGCCCAGGCTGGGTAATACGGCTGGGCAGTCTGTGATTGGCCAGCTGTGGGTAGCAGTCAAAGAGCTGAACCTGTAAGAAGAAACTTGGCCACATCAACTGTGTCAGAAATTTCATACGGGTCAGATGGATGGTGAGTAATCTTGGTGATAAGCAAATGCTGCTGGACTTGTTGTCCCAAGTCTAGTGGTAGTCCAGCGAGGAACAACGCATCGCAGTCAAGTTGGGAAAGCTTCCTATTCATGATAAGGAACTTGGAAATCTTTTGGAACTTTCATTGGTATTCACCAAGGACTTCTATAGTCCACATTGGCTTGGCTCGGTACTCCTGGACTAAATATTGGATGTCAGCACGACAATACTGGTTAGTACCTTCGCAGCCAGGATATAATTCTTTAACAGCTGTGACGAAGTCATCCCAGTCAGCAGGAACAGCTGAAGCTTTGTCTAGAAGCTCCCATCCTTCAGACTCCTCTAAGTCCACATACCGAATGGCAGTGTGAATCTTCTGAGCAGCGGTAAGACTGGCAGCAGTACTGAGTTCATCAACATCTTCCAGGAACCTGGGAAGAGCAGATGGAACCTTCCCATCGAACTTGGGTGTGTTCTGGGTACCACAAAGTGGCATGGTAATGGAGGTTGGGTTAGACATTGGAATAGGTTGAGCAGAGATAGGTTGAACAGGTGGAGGAATAATCGTTGGTGGAACCAGTGCAGGCAGTGGAGCGATAGTTGAGTAGTCTGGTAAGACCAAGATAGACCATGACAGGCAGAAGAGGTAAGACAGAGACAATGATGAGGAAGAAGAGAGTGGTGTAAGTGGGGATGGAGGAGTACAAGGTGATGGAGGATGTGATGGAGGACGTTCTGAGGCAGAGGAGGGAAGTGGGAGAAGGGAGAATTAGGGGGATTCTTGGGGACTCGATGTCCTCCTCTCTTCTAGTCTGAGGAGTCAAGTGAATAAAGGCACCGGGAATTCAGTCGCTGTCAGTAGTAACATCAGTAACAATAATGTCAGCTGAAATGTCATCAGTTATTGGAAGATCAGAGTCTGAAACCCTAGTCAAGCATAAAGACTCTGGTGGCTGTGGCTGTCTGTCCAGTGATGGCAGTGTGCCTGATTGAGACTGAAGTTCTTCTGACCAATTGGACTTCAGACCGAACTGAGACATATCCAGGTGAGATGAGGTATTCAAGTGAGATGAGATGTCCAGATGAGATGAGCTGTGATGTGCATTAGCAGATGGGACTGGTATCAGGATGCTGTCCCCTGATATGTCCAGGTTTCGGAACTCGGCTAGTAAATTTTCAACTTCTAAACGATGGCGGGTCAGTTGAAGACTTCATCTGGAACCCTGGTTAGAGTCCCTCATGGTGGGCTCCAGTTGAATAGACTGAAAGGTGGTTGAATGGACTGTTAGTCCTGGCCACCTGGGGATAGTCTGAGGGTAATTGGGGAGCGAATATGTTCGCCCCAGAGGGACTCTATTGGAGTAGGGTTAGTCCTAGAATGAAGTAGGGTGCATACAAAGCAGTCTGGTTGTATTCCGGACTGTTGTAGGTAGTAGTCCAGGTGTCATAGAGTGTGATGAGGCATGAAGACTGGCGGTACAGTCCAGAAAACAGTGTGGTAGACAGTATAAACAGTGAGGGAGATGGTTTCCCAACAGTGATGGTAAGTGAGCAAATGGTAGCTGTCATTTCAAATGATGAATACAAATTTTATAGTCCAGGTATACCTGGACTTCTAAGTATCATATGGAAGAAGTACCTGATGACATACTAAAAATGACACAAGGCCCAAATGCCAAAGGCGACGTCAGAGCTAAGATCCTAAATGTCTAAGTAATAGAAAGGACTTAAGAAAAGAGTAATTGAATAATAAAAGACAAGATAAGGGGTAGTCCAGGTCAGTATATGTAGTAGTCCGACCAGTCTGTAGTAGACCATGTGAACAGACACTCTGGACTATCATTAGACATAAGGGAATGAAACAAATAAAAGAATAAAAGTGTTGGAAATATAGAAAATGAAAGGATATACATGTAGAGGTGCACCAACCTCTACAACGTTCTACAGGGATATGACAAAGCTGAAGATGGAAGAGCAAAATACCAGCGATCCACCAATTAATGGTCACATTTGGCTGTAAGTCCAATTTGTTGATCATACCCTTGACATACTTCATGTCCATTTCAATGACAAGGTTAGTTACACCAAAAATGAAAATGCAGACTGAGTGAAGAGCTTGAAATAGTCCATATAGCTCAAGTTTAGCTTGGGAATAATGGCTCTCAACTTCAGTCAGGCTGATAGACCTGAACTGGTTAGGATACCACTTTCCATTGGCTCCCTCTTGTGAGAGAATGAAGCTGACTGCAATATGAGATGTGTCAATGGCTAGGACTACTTCTCAGTTGGACTCATAGTCCAGATGTCAAAGCACCAGAGACCAAACAATTTTGTCCTTCAGATGAGCCATAGCTTCTTGTTGGGCATCTCTCCATTCAAATGGGATGCCCTTCTGGTAAGATTTACAAGAGGATGAGCAATAGCAGCAAAATTTCTGATGTAGATATGTACCACTCCACAAGTCCCTAAGAACCTGCAGACTTGTGTCATGTTTGTGCACTCTGGCCAGTCTTGTATTTTCTGGACCTTGGCCTCATGAGCAACATGACCTTCAAAAGTGCACTTATGACCAATGATAGTCACTTCTGGTGCTGCCAGAACAAACTTCTTGGCAGAGACTGTCACATTGATGTTCTGGAGTCATTGGAGAATTCTGTGGACTATGGTTAGATGTTCCCAAATGAATCGATGAATCCCTGGGTTGTCCAGGATGGTCTCATAAGACCTGTCTGGTCTCTGGTACCAAGTCATACTGGACTTCACCAGGAGATCATTGATGAATGGCATGGTGTGGTGAGGGATTTCATCTTGAAGGATAAACACCATATTGGCTTGGTATATCTGTACTGTGTTAGTATGACCCATTGGAAGAGTAGTAAGATGGTGTGGTCCAATGAAAAGACTTGAAAGGTGGTTGAGTGGACTGCTAGTCCTAGCCACCTGGAAGTAGTCTGAGGGTGATGGGGGAGTGATATGTTCACCCCAGAGGGACTCTAGTGCAAGGGATTAGTCCAAGAACAAAGGTGGGCATGAACGAGTATAGTCCAGATGCAGTCCTGGCAGTTGTAAATGGTAGTCTGGTCAGTGTAAGTCATTAAAAACATGAAGACTGGCAGTACAGTTGTGAGAAATGGTGCAGTAGATGGTAAAAACGGTGAGGGAGTGGTATCCCAATGGTGACAGCAATGATGGTGAGCAAACAGTAGAAAGCTGGCTGCTGTCATTTCAAATGACAAGTACAAAATTTATAGTCCAGGCATACTTGGACTTGTAAGTAAGTATGGAGGGAAATGCATGGTCTATGTACCTAATGACATAAAAGGAATGGGTCAAGACTGGGAATATGAAATACTGACCCTAACAGGTGGTGATGGAAAATCCTGACTTGGTCCCAAGTAACCCAAATATCTAAGGTGATGTTGGAGCTATGAACCAAAAGGTCAAGTGAAAATAGGGGAAACTTACAAAAAGGGTAACCAAGTAAGAAAAGCAAGGCTAAGATTAGTCTGGTTGGTGTACACACTAGTCCAACCAGTCTGTGGTGGACTGAGTAGACTGACAAACCAGACTATCATGAAACATGGGTAAGTAAAGTGTTCAAGTGAATGAAATATAGAAATCATAGAGATATACACATAGAGGTGTGTCAACCTCTACATCCACAGGGGGCTTTGCTTCTGACCATCCCTGGTCAGATCTTTGTAATGGTAAGAATGCATTTTGTGAAAGTCATAATTGGCTGGGCACAGGATTTGCTTAATGGTCTTCAATCTTCTTCAACCATGTCCATCTATATCTCACTTCACCATGTCCCAAATGGAGTTCTAATCTCAAGCCAACACATTCCAGTCTATGGCTGATGCTATCAGAGTGTCTGTTATGGCCAAGACATTACCAGACGACTGTGAAGGTGTTATGGTTTTGCCTGAACCCCTATTCTTTTCCGTTTTCTCCCAAGTTCCCTACATTTCCCAATCTCTGTTCCTACATTTTCCGATTCTCAGATTCTTTCCATCTCACCTTGTAGCACTGGAGCTAGAGTTTTCCTTCTATAGTATACATTCTCCGGAACATTCTAGATAGTTTCCTTTCTCTTCCTTGGCCCGTGCGCCACTTCTTTACCTACAAATAGGTGGATTCTCTACCCTTGTACCTCAGCTAGTTCTATGCAATCCAAGCCTAGTAACCAGCAAGCTGCTCAGGATGAGTGAGATTCCCACCATTCCAGTAATCCAGTACTCTCTTCTTGAAGCCTCCGTAACCACTCAGAGAGGGGTACATCAACAGATCTTTATCTTTTTCGCTACCATTGCACAGGAGATACCCTTGGGAAGGGTAGATGTTCTCGCTTGGGAGAACACCACCATCATTCTAATAGTCTTGGGATTACCACGCCGATGGATTAGAGTCTACCACCGACTCTATCATATCAGTTACTAGCTGAGTTACTAGCCTCAGCATAACAAAAGAACTAGCTCTCCTCACCGTCCCCTATCTAGTGGATGGAACCCCACCCATCATTACTCCTCCTCACAGCCCCACTTACCCTATGCCCTATCAAAAGAAGAAGAAAACCCATAATCCTTACTCTATTCCTTTCACCTCCACCTCTTCTTCTATCCCACTCGAACGAACCACGTCACTCCCATATCTGTCTCACGAGGAGACTCCCATTAACGTCGAGCAAGACCCACAACAAGAAGTTGATTGGGAGCAGGAACTCGACAACAAACAAGATGCTAGACTTGTCCAGAACTTGTCCACAGAAGGACACAACAACGAAACAGTTAGGAGAAGAGTAGAAGCTTCTCGAGAACAGAGACGTGTATTTGCAGAAGAAGAAGAAGCCCAAAGAACTGCTGAATACCTTAAACGACGAAGAGAAGAGATGGCCAAAGCTACTGAGCTCAAGGCCGGACTCCCAGATGACTTCTCCAGAGAATCAGAAGATGCAGTACGTTGGATGCTTGCTATGAAAGCATACTTCAAAATGAACGGCAATCTATACGATGACAAAGCAATGCTGCTCACTACACTTAATAAGATGAGTAAGGGACGAGGAAAGGTTTTCTCTGAAGGATGGTTCTATTGTCTGGAAAGCCCCAACATCCCCGATGATCACCGAACCTTCAATGTTATGGCTGCTGACTTCGCAAAAACCTTCTTCCCTTTTGACACCACTAGTAAAGCCCGTCGAACCATTCGAAACCTTACGCAGAATAGTAAAGATAAGGATGGTTTCGCCAAATACGTCGCTGACTTCTCTTTAGCTGCGGCCCAAACTGGACTTGCTGACGAAGAAGCCCTCATCGAATACTTTGGGAGAGGACTAGACAAGAAGATCACTACCAATATCCTCTCCATGGCTGCAGTCCCCACCACACTTCAAGGTTGGATGGACCAAGCTAGCAAATTTAATGTGCAGCAGGAACATATCAAGGATATGTATGCATAAAGGTCTAGGGTGGAGGAACTTCGCTAGTGATAAGAAGGATCCCAATGCCATGGAAATCGATGCTATTCGACTCTCTCCCATCAAGAAGGCTCGACATATTCGAGAGGGACAGTGCTTTATATGCCATAAGAAGGGCTGCACCACTTGAAACCATCCTCGCGATGATAAGAAGATGGAAGGGTTCACGACCCCCTGATCCAACAACCCTTTCCGGAATCAAACCAGAGCAGCGGCTGTTGTCACCCCAAATCCTCCAAAGATGCCAGAAACCCCATCCTCTGATCTTGATAAGTACCTTAAGGTCCTCAAAGAATGAAAGGTAGATTAGAAGGAGCTCATATGTGTACTCCAAGAGTGCTTTGAAGAAGACAAGGCAAAAGTCTCCAGGATGTCTACCAATGCAATAATTCAGGGTTTTTAGAGCAGAGGAAAGCATCAGTGTCTTATCCTCCCGAACGTTCCGCTCCTATCCTTTGTACCAGTAAGAAAGAGAAATCTATTTGTATTCCCATCTCTCTCTTTCACGGAATGAAAACCGCTAAGATCGATGCTCTGATTGATTCCAGAGCCACTGAAAACTTCATCGATCCTATCACCATTGCAAAGTACCAGTTTCCCATGAGACGACTTCCCTCCCCTATAAAGGCCTCCAATGCCGATGGATCTGCCAATAAAGGAGGGTTTATTCGGAAAGAAGCCTTCCTTGCTGTAAACATGGCAGGACAAGAAGAGGTCATTCGCTTCCTGGTGTTAAACTGCGGAGGGGATCGAGTCATTCTAGGGATTCCCTGGTTTACTAAGGTAAACCCACAGATTGATTGGACCAACCAAGTCATCACCATCCCCGCTCTCTTTGAAAACCATAACGCCAAGGGAGAGGCCTTGGAACAATGATATCTAGTAGAATCATTGCAAAAGACCACTATTGCTACCGAAGCAGCCATCGCTGCACCCAAAGAAGAGAAGATTCTACCCCTAGAGTATCAAGAGTATGCCTCCGTATTTGAAGAGAAAACCCATGACCTTCTCCCTCCCTCCCGATCTTTCGACCACAGAATCGATCTCGATAACACCTTTGTTCCAAAAATCGCTAAGATTTATCCCCTTAATCCTAAAGAAATGGAGACGTGTAAGGAGTTTGTAGATGAACATCTTCAGACAGGATGGATCATACCCTCTAAGTCCCCTCAAGCTTCCCCTTTTTTCTTTGTCCCAAAAAAAGATGGCTCATTACGACCATGCCAAGATTATAGATACCTCAATTCTCATATGGTCAAAAATGCTTACCCCCTCCCCTTGATCTCCGATCTCTTGGATAAGTTGAAAGATTCTACAATTTTTACTAAGTTCGACGTTCAATGGGGGTATAACAATGTCCTCATCAAACCCAAAGACTGATGGAAGGCAGCATTCATCACTCCTTTTGGTCTTTTTGAACTGACAGTTATGTTCTTTGGGTTATGCAATTCCCCAGCCACATTCCAAGCATTTATGAATGATGGTTTCTGGGATCTCATCTCTGAAGGATGGGTAGTTATTTATATGGATGACATCCTGATCCACTCTTCAGATCCCATTGAACATATCAAGCACACTAAACGAGTTCTCCAACGTCTCAAAGATCTCCATCTTTGTCTCAAAATTTCTAAGTGTTCTTTTGATGTGGAAGAAGTCGAGTATCTGGGAATGGTTGTTGGACATCACCAGGTGTCCATGGATCCCACCAAACTAAAAGCCATTCAGGAATGGCAACCGCCAACCTCTGTAAAAGCAGTATGATCCTTTCTGGGCTTTTGCAACTTCTATCAGAAGTTTATTGCAAACTTTTCCACTATCGCACGGCCCCTTATCGATCTCACCAAAAAATCAACTGTTTGGGATTGGTCCGATTCCCATGAAAACACCTTTCACACTCTCCAGCGCATCTTCATGTCTACCCCAGTTCTCCGTCTTCTGGATACTACTTCCCCTTTCTTCTTGATGACCGATGCCTCCCTTGTTGCCACTGGTGGTGTCCTTATGCAGACAGATGCCAATGGGGATCTCCACCCTTGTGCCTACCTGTCAAAAACCCTATCCCCTGTGGAACAGAATTACGACATCTATGATCAGGAATTACTTGCTGTTATTCATGCCCTTTATGAATGGCGTCATTATCTTCAGGGGACTTCCCTTCCTGTCACGGTCCTCACTGATCATAAAAACCTTTCCTATTTCCGAGAACCACAGAAGCTTTCTCGTCGCCAAGCTAGATGGCTCTTATTCCTCCAAGATTTTGATCTCCACTTCGTTCATCAACCAGGATCCCAAATGGGTCCCGCTGATGCACTATCTCGACAGGATCACATGGATACCGCAGACGATAATCAGGCTGTTACCCTCCTCCCTGACGATGTTTTCATCAGCACAATCGACCTTCCCCTTTCTGACAAGGTCACTCAGTCTTCCTCTGTGGACCCCCTCGTCCTTGATGCCAAATCTAAGTTGATGGAAAATTTGCCTTTATTCCCACGTTCCTTCCCACAGGATTGGACCTTCTCCGAAGGGAAACTTTATTTCTGTCACTGTCTCTATGTACCGGAATCCCTATGACACAAGATTGTCTCTTCTGTGCACTCCTCCTTCGCTGGGGGCCATGGTGGCATTTTCCACACTCATGCCCTTGTTGCTCATGACTTTTGGTGGCCCAGTCTCTCCACCTTTGTCTGCCATTTCATCTTGGGTTGTGCTATTTGCCAGCAGAACAAAGTGAACACTCACCCAACCATTCC
>JBBPMM010001049.1:0-10017 GCA_038090335.1 Solioccasus polychromus
GGGTTTTCTGGGTAGAGGAGTGGACATTGGAGTTATAAGAGAATTTGGCTAAGGGTAGGAGGTCTACCCATTTGTCAGGGCAACCTTCAGAGAAGATTCTGAGATAAGTTCCAAGGGATTGGTTAGCTCATTCAGTCTCTCCATTGGTCTGTGGGTGATATGTGGTAGAGAGTCATAGGTCATACCCCAGGAGGCAGGAGAGTTCCCATGTGAAGGCAGATGCAAATTGGGGTCCCCAGTTAGAGATGACCAACGAGTGCAGTTCGAACCTGGGAAATACTTTTTCCAGAAAAAGTTGAGTGACACCCTTGGCATCAATGTTTTTGGAACATGGGGAGAAAATTACCCCCTTCATAAGGCTGTGGTCGACCACGACCAATATAGAGTCAAAGCTGCAGGAGAGGGGGAGATTGGTGATAAGATCGACCAAGATTTGCTCAAAAGGGTGGGTGGCAGCAGATGGAATAGGGGATAGTGGGGGAATGGTTGGGTGAGTGTTCACCTTGTGTTGTTGACAAATGGCACAACCAGTGACAAAACATCAGACAAAAGTGGATAAGCCGGGCCACCAAAAATCATGAGCAATGAGGGTGTGGGTGCAGAAGATGCCACCATGGCCACCAGTGAAGGAGGTGTGGACAAAGGAAACTGTTACAATATTCTCTAAACCCTATTTCTTCTTTCTGTTCCTTTCTGAATTCTTCCACGTCCTTCCATCATATCCTATAATTCTGATTTCTTCCATTTTGCCCTACAGCACCAGGGCTGTAGTACTACCTTTTTGACCATATTCTCTGGAACATTCTAGATAATTTCCTTTTCTTCTCTTGGTCTGTGTGTGGCCTCATATACTATAAATAGTTGACTTCTCCATCATGTACCTTAGCTAGTTCTATGCAATCCAAGCCTAGTAACCAGCAAGCCACTCTTTGAGTGAGACCCACTACCATTCCGCTGTATCAGACAGCTTGTTACTTCGCCATAATCCACTACCACAAAGTCCCCTACCAAGTGATCTACTTCATTGCGACTGTTGCCCAGCATGATCTTCAAGTCAGAGTAGAATTTGTCCAATGAGGGACCACTATCATCGTCACCATTCTTATTGGAGTCTGGCCTAGCAGGATACATAGAATCTACCATCAATTCTATTTCATCAGTTACTAGCTGAGTTACTAGCCTCAGCGTAACAGAAACAACATCATGTCAGAGAGATTCTGGTACATAAAGATGATTGTGGAAGTAATGTTTGCTGTCTTCGAAGGTCCAATCGTGGAGGGTGGAGCAGGGAAAGAGTGGGAGCCCTTGATTGCTTTTGCAATGGCATTGACAACTAAAGGGTCGGATGGGAAAGATTGGGCAATTTTGTTGGAAAGGGCAAGGTCAATGGCTCAGATGAAGACAGAGTCAGGTAGGAGGGTGACATCCTGATTATTGTCAGCAGTATCTACATTGTTATGGCAGGAGAGGGTGTCAGCTGGTCCCATTTGCGATCCTGGGGTATGGGAGAAGGTAAGGTCAAAATCCTGGAGAAAAAGAAGCCAGCAGGCTTGGCAATGAGAGAGTTTATGTGGTTCTCTGAAATAGGAGAGGTTTTTGTGATCGGTGAGAACTGTAACTGGGTGTGAGGTGCCTTGGAGATAATGTCACCATTCATAGAGGGCATGTATGACTGTGAGGAGTTTCCTATCATAAATGTCATAGTTTCGTTCAGCAGGGGAGAGGGTGTGAGAAAGGTATGCACAAGGGTGGAGGTTGCCATTTGCATCTTTCTGCATTAATATTCCTCCAGTGGCAGTTAAAGAAGCATCAGTCATGACAAAGAATGGGGCAGTAGTGTTGGGGAGACAGAGGACTGGAGTTGTCATGAAGATCTTTTGTAAGGTGCAGAAGGCATGTTCTTGGGGGGGATCCCAATGCCACTGGATGGACTTCTTTGTTAACTTGATAAGTGGTTGGGCGATGGTGGAGAAATTGGCAATGAATTTCCTGTAGAAGTTGCAAAAACCAAGGAAGGAACAAATGCCTTTGACAGAGGTCAGGGCGTTCCACTCCTCAATGGCTTTCAACTTGGTAGGATCCATTGACACATGATGATTGCCAATAATCATGCTGAGGTATTCTACTTCCTTGACAAAGAATGAACACTTGGAGATCTTTAAAGAGAGGTGGAGATCTTGTAGTCATTGAAGGACTTTCTTTGTATGGATTTTATGTTTGAGGGGATCGGAGGAATGAATCAGGATATCATCCATGTAAATGATGACCCACCCTTCTGAGAGAAGGTCACAGAAAGCATCGTTCATGAATGCTTGGAACGTGGCAGGGGAGTTGCAGAGTCTGAAGAACATGACTGTTGGTTCAAAGAGACTGAAGGGAGTGATGAAAGCTGCCTTCCATTGGTCTTCGGGTTTGATGAGGATATTGTTATATCCCCACCTTACATTGAATTTGGTGAAGATGGTTGAGTCCTTTAACTTGTCCAGAAGATCGGATATGAGGGGAAGGGGATATGCGTTTTTAATGGTATGGGAATTTAAGTATCAGTAGTCTTGGCATGGATGGAGAGAGCTGTCTTTCTTTGGGACAAAGAAGAATGGGGAGGCTTGAGGGGATTTGGATGGTATGATATGTCCAGTTCAGAGGTGTTCGTCGACAAACTCTTTACATGTTTCCATCTCTTTAGGATTTAAAGGGTAGACTTTAGTGACTTTTGGAATGAAGGAGTCGTCTAAATCAATCCCATGGTTGAAGGGTCGGGAAGGAGGGAGAAGGTCATGGGTCTTTTCTTCAAATACTGAGGCGTACTCGTTGTATTCTGGGGGGTAATGTCTTCTTTTCTTTCAGGGCAGCTATGGCTGCTTTGGTGGCTACAGTGGTTTTTCATAGAGACTCTACTAGATATCATTGATCTAGGGCATCTCCTTCAGCGTTTTGATTCACTGGGGTGTCAGGGATGAGAATTGTCCTTGTCTGCCAATCTATCATCAGGTTTACCTTGGTGAGCCAGGGAATACCTAAGATAGCTTGGTCCTCCCCGCAATTGAGGACCAGGAAGTGGACAACTTCTTCTCATTCTCCTATCTTCAGGACTAGGTGGGCTTCTTTGCAGATGAACCCTCCTTTATTCTCGGACCCATCTATATTGGATGCTTTGATAGGAAGTCAAAGCCATTTAGTGGGGAGTTGGTATTTGGCAATCATTATGGGATCGACGAAGTTTTTGGTGGCACCAGAGTCCAGTAGAGCTCTTATTTCAGTGGTTTTTGCTCCGTGGGATAGAGAAACAGGAATACAAATAGATTTCTCTTTCCTATTGGTACAAATGACAGGAGCGGAATGTTCTGGAGGAGAAGATGCTGACACTTCCCTCCACTTTAAAAATCCAACTTTTCTTTTAAGTTGGTTCTCACAACTCTCTCTTCCTCAGGTTCTCCTTCTTTGAAACAAGCTTGGAGGACCCTAACCAGCTCCTTCTGATCGACTTTTCGTCCTTCAAGGACTTTGATGTATTGGTCTAGATCAGAAGGTGGGGCTGGATCCTTGGGGGAAGGAGTTTTGATGTCAGTGGCAGCCGCTCGAGTAGGGTTCCATGGAGGACGAGGAGGGGGAGAGTTCCCTTCTTTCTTTCCATCTCAAGGGTGATTCCTGGTAGTACACCCTTTCTTGTGGCAGATAAAGCATCATCCTTCATGTATGTATGTGATGTGCTTTTTCAACTGGAGAGAGGCAGACTGCATCTACCTCCATAGCATTCGGGTCTTTCTTATGAGTGAAATCTTTCCAGCCGAGACCTTTTCACATATCTTTGATGCACTCCAACTGCGCATTAAACTTGCTGGCTTGTTCCATCCATCCTTATAGAGTGGTAGGTACATCAGCCATAGAGAGGATGTTGGTGGTGATTTTCTCATCTAATCCTCTCCCAAAGTATTTGATAAGGGCCTCTTCGTCAGCAAGACTGGTTTGAGCTGCTGCAAGGGAAAAGTCTGCTATGTATTTGGCAAACCCATCCTTATCCTTTGTGTTCTGAGTAAGGTTTCAGATGGTTCGTCAGGCTCTGCCAGCAGTGTCAAAGGGGAAAAAGGTTTTAGTGAAGTCAGCAGCCATGATATCAAAGGTTCATTGGTCATCCTTGAGATTAGGGCTTTTGAGTCGGTAAAACCAACCTTCAGAGAAGACCTTTCCCTGTCCCTTACTTATCTTATTCAGGGTGGTAAGCATCTTTGCCTTGTTGTCGTAGAGGTCTTCATTCATTTTGAAGTATGCCCTCATGGCAAGCATCCATCTTACAGTGTCTTCCAACTCCCCAGAGAAGTCATCAGGAAGGCCAGCTTTCAATTCAGTGGTCTTGACCATCTGTCATCTCCTGTAAGGTATTCAACTACTCAGTGGGTTTCTTCTTCTTCTATGGCACGTCTCTGTTCATGAGAAGCTTCTACTCTTCTCCGAATTTCTTCTTCATCAAGTAGTTCTTGTGCTAATCTTGATGCCAAGGCTCTCTCTTGGTCATCGCTGAGTTCCTGTTCCCAATCAAAGTCTGGTCATGGGTCTATAGGTAACTCGAGAGTGGGTTCTTCTTCCACTTCGATAGGTACTTCTGATGGCAGGTCTGGAAGGGATGTGGTTCACTCAAGGGGAATGGAGGAGGAGGAGGCAAAGGGTATGGAGTAAGGGTTGGAAGGTTTCTTCTTTTGTTGGTAGGAGGAAGGGTATGCCGGTCCTTGAGGGGGAGTAATGGTGGGTAGAGGGTTTCCATCCACGAAGTAGAGAACAGTGAGGAAGAGCTAGTTCTTTTGTTATGCTGAGGCTAGTAACTCAGCTAGTAACTGATGAAATAGAATCGATGGTAGATCCTATGCCTTCTATTTAGCCAAACTCCAATGAGGATGGTGACAATGATAGTTGTCCCTCATTGGACAAACTCTACTCTGACTTGAAGATTGCATTGGGCAACAGTCACAATGAAGTAGATTACTTGATAAGGGACTTTGTGGTAGTGGATGATGGTGAAGTAACAGGCTACTTGATATAGTGGAATGGTGATGGGTCTCACTCAAAGAGCAGCTTGCTGGTTACTAGGCTTGGACTATCTAGAAGGTTCTGGAGAATATGTTTGAAAAGAGTAATGCTACAGCTCCAGTTCTGTGAGACAAAATGGAAGAAATCAGAATCATGGAAGGTTGTGGAAACCTATGGAAATATTGTGGAAAACAATGGAAAAGAAAGAAAAACAGGGTTAAGGGTAAAATCATAACATAATGTTTATATGTTTATCTGTGTTTGTACCACCAAATATTTGTAATTATTATTTATTTAGTAGTACTAATTCAAAAGCTCCAAAACCCTTTCAATGGTGCTACCATTTTATATTGCTTATAACTCAACCAAATTTGAACCAAATCACATGACATAGGGGGCAATTTTGTAGCCAAGAGTATATACTATCTTTCTTTCCAGCAAAGCTTGAAGTGATTGTTCCAGGTGATTGCAGTGCACAAAGCACACTGCATCAGGGTTAGTTATTGAAAGGGTTTTGGAGGTCACTGTACTGTAAGAGTAGTCACCCTCTTAGGTATGAGAGTGTGAAGGAGAGCTAGTTCTTTTGTTATGCTAAGGCTAGTAACTCAGCTAGTAATGAAGATTCCACTGATGTCACAGTTCCAGCCAGATGACAACCATGAGTAAAACTAGGAATGCTTGTCCTCAATGCAGGAAGTTGACTCTGGTAATTAGGTCATGCCAGATGATGGTCATGATAAGATGTAGAGTATAGATGAGGAGAATGCCCAGTCTCACCCTAAGGCAGCTTGTGTTATGCTGAGGCTAGTGACTCAGTTAGTAACCAATGAAATAGAATTGATGGTAGATTCTATGTCTCCTGCTAGGCCAGACTCTGATGAAGATGGCAATGATGATAGTTGTCCCTCATTGGACAAACTCTATTCTGACTTGAAGGTCATGCTGGGCAACAGTCACAATGAAGTAGATCACTTGATAAGGGACTTCGCGGTAGTGGATGATGGCAAAGTAACAGGCTACCTGGTATAGCAGAATGGTGGTGGATCTTGCTCAAAGAGTGGCTTGCTGGTTACTGGGCTTGGATTGCATAGAACTAGCTAAGGTACATGTGGTAAGAACTGACTATTTATGGTACAAGAAGTGCACACAGACCAAGAGACGAGAAAGGAGATTATCTAGAATGTTCCGAAGAATGTGGGCAAAAAGAGTAATACTACAGCTCTGGTACTATAGGGCAAAATGGAAGGAATCAGAAGTATGGAATGTTACAGAAATCTATGGAAGCATGCAGAAGAAAGCAGAAGAAGAGGGAAAGGAGAAAAATAGGGGTAAAACCATAACATTACCCCCTTTTTAACATCCAGGTCACTGAACTGGATGAACTTCTGTCAGACTGTTATTCTCCCCTCCAGAAGAAGAGTTTTCTTCAATGACCCAGTAGGCAGCAATGGGATTAGTAGACATGTCAGGGCAATAAGAGACTTTATGCCCACACACTCCACATCCATCACAAGGGAGACCTCAGCAGGCATCTTTTTGATGACTGGGTGCCCAAAGGAAACATTTTGGACAGCAATACCTATGGCACTCCAAGTACCAGTGACCCCATTGTTGGCATTTGAAACATTGTCCTCATCGGACAGGGGCATTGGGGAGGTGGTTGACATCAATGGGATGGTCAGGGGTGCCAAAAGAGGAGGCATTAGCTCCATCTTCAGAGGTGAAGCGAAGGTCGTTTAGGGCTTGGTGGAGTATTTCCATATTAGGATAGGGTGGTTGGGAAGGTGCGGGAGATCGCGAGTCAGGATGGTCTGGGGTTCTGGCCCAGGCAGTCTGGGGAGTCCAAGTGTGGTGAGCTGGGGCCAGGACTGGGAGCATAGGAGAACTTTCGTAAGATGAAAGTCGTGGAAAGGGAGGTGATGGAAGCAAGTAGGGTGTTGGTCAGCATTGCAGGGCTCTTCAGTGGCATCTAGGTGGGGGGGGGGGTTGGAAGGTGCAGAAAGTGAGGCAAGGAGGAAGTGAGGCAAGATATGATCAGTGGTGATGAGGGGGTGACCCTGATAGAAGTCTTCCTCAGAGGGGGTAAGGCCATCTACGAGAGACTGGAGGATTGGTACAAGGGAAGGGGGAATGCGGTTAATGAAGAACCAAAATCCCTCATTATACATTACATCCAGTAGGTGGTCTAGCATTTGTTGGACCAAATGATCAAGAGCCTGTCTAAAGATGGGGTTTCTCCCATTTGAGAGTGTTGGAGGAGTAGGTCTGTCATGTAAATTTGATGATACAAGCATACCATTGCTTGCAGGGGGGCAGCTTGATCCTACAGGGGATCATGTTCGATGGCAAAGAGGGGACAGGGGTCAGCAAGGACTGTCCCAAAGAGGATGCAACGGTAGTAGACAGGGAGGCATTTGGTGTAGATTGTGAGGGAGGACATGATAAGTTGGTTCGAAAGGTGACAGGTGAATTGGGTGTAAAAGGCAGTTGGGCAGGGTCTAAAGGTTTTGTTGAGTTTTATACTCTTCTAGTACCTCAGAGGCATTCCTGAGATTGGACTCTGGTTCCCAGGTGTTTTCGGCGGAGGAGTATCCCTTTCATTTTATGAGGTATTGTCTCCGACCTTGTGTGCTGTGGTGATTAAGGATGTTTTCAACTTCCTATTCTTCTTCACCTTCTATCTCTTCTGACAGGGGCTTTAAGAAATTGGGTCTGTGTTCCAGGGTTTCCCAATAGGACAATAGGAGCAATGCATGGAAGACATTATGAATTTTCCAGGATGGAGGGAGTTGGAGTTCATAGGTGATAGAGGATATGACTCTTGATATCTCAAAGGGGCCTTCCCTATGAGGGAGGAGTTTCTTGGAGGTATGTCAGAAGTGGAGGTTCCATGCTTCTAGCCATACCCTATTGCTGACTTTCCAAGATTTAAATTTGGAGAAGGTTCTTTCCTTCATGATCCGGGTGGAATTCTTGTGAGCTGCGAGGGCTTCCTTTCATGCCTCGTCTAGGAGGGAAAGACATTTTTCCAGGGCAGGAATAAATGTCTTTCCAAGAGGGGGGTATCCCCTCAGTTCGTATCCAAACATCAGGGAGAACGGAGTCTTTTGAGTAGAAGCATGTATGTTGGAGTTATGAGAGAATTCGGCTAGAGGGAGTAAGTCTACCCATTTATCTGGACAACCTTCCAAGAAGATTCTTAGATATGTTTCCAGGGACTGATTGGCTCATTCAGTTTCTCCATCAGTCTGGGGATGATATGCAGTAGAGAGTCGTAAGTCATACCCCAATAATCAGGAGAGTTCTCATGCAAACACAGATGCAAACTGAGGGCTCCAGTCAGAGATGACAGAGAAGTGGAGACCGAAGCAAGGAAAAACTTTTTCTAGAAAGAGTTGGGCTACTCCTTTGGCATCTATGGTCTTAGAGCATGGTGAGAAAATTACCCCCTTTGTAAGCCCATGGTTGACCACAACCATAACAGAGTCAAAGCCATGGGAAGGTGGGAGATCAGTGATAAGGTCAACAGAGATCTGCTCAAAGGGGCAAGAGGTGGTGGAGGGAATAGGCAAGAGTGGTGGGATGGTCAGGTGGGTGTTAACTTTGTTCTGTTGACAGATGGCACAGCCTGAGATGAATCAGTGAACAAAGGTAGACAGACCAGGCCACCAGAAATTGTGGGCAACAAGGGTATGGGTGCAGAAAATACCACTGTGGCCACCGGTGAAGGAAGTATGGACAAAAGAGATGACATCATGTCAGAGAGATTCTGGTACATAAAGGCAATTGTGGAAATAGAGTTTGCCATCATCAAAGGTCCAGTCATGTGGGAAAGAACAGGGAAAAGGGGGAGAGTTTTCCATAGATTTAGCAATGGCATCAATGACAAGGGGGTCTGTGGGAGAGGAGAGGGCAATCTTCTTGGACAAAGCAAGATCAATTGCACAGACAAAAACTGAGTCGGGTAGAAGGGTGACATCCAGATTGTCATCAGCAGTATCAACATTATTGTGATGGGAGAGGGTGTCAGCTGGTCCCATTTGTGACCCAGAGGTATGGAAGAAAGTGAGGTTGAAGTCCTGGAGAAAGAGAAGCCAGCAGGCCTGGCAGCAGGAGAGTTTACATGGTTCTTTGAAGTAGAAGAGGTTTTTGTGGTCAGTGAGAACCATGATGGGGTGTGAGGTGCCTTGGAGATAATGTCGCCATTCATAGAAGGCATGTATTACTACGAGGAGCTCCCTATCATAAATGTCATAGTTTCGTTCAGCAGGGGAAAGAGTGTGAGAAAGGTAGGCACAAGGATGGAGGTCGCCATTCACATCTTTCTGCATTAGTATCTCTCTGGTGGCAGTTAGAGAAGCATTGGTCATGACAAAGAATGGGGAGGTAGTGTTGGGGAGATGGAGGACTGGAGTTGTCATGAAGATCTTCTGCAAGGTGTGGAAGGCATTTTCTTGGGGGGGGTCCCAATGCCACAGACAGACTTCTTTGTCAGCTTGATAAGTGGTTGGGTGATAGTAGAGAAATTGGCGATGAACTTCCTGTAGAAGTTACAAAACCCAAGGAAGGAGCAGACTCCTTTGACAGAGGTTGGGGCATTCCATTCTTCAATGGCTTTCAATTTGGTGGGGTCCATTGAAGCACGATGATTTCCAATAATCATACTGAGGTATTCCACTTCCGTGACATTGAATGAGCACTTGGAGATCTTTAATGAGAGGTGGAGATCCCATAGTCATTGGAGGACTTTCTTTGTACGGATTTTATGTTCTAGGGGGTTGGAGGAATGGATCAGGATATCATCCATATAGATGACGATCCATCCTTCTGAGAGAAGATCATGGAAAGCATCATTCATGAATGCTTGGAATGTGGCAGGGGAGTTGCAGAGCCCAAAGAACATGACAGTTGGTTCAAAGAGACCAAAGGGAGTAATAAAGGCTGCCTTCCATTGGTCTTCAGGTTTGATGAGAACATTGTTATATTCCCATCATA
>JBBPMM010001050.1:0-10016 GCA_038090335.1 Solioccasus polychromus
AGATTTCTAAGCTACGTCGCCGTATCCGAACACGAGTTACAATTCGTCGCGGTAGTAGTCGAGAGGGGGGATGTCGGGCTACAAATTAAATCATATCGGTCACTGCTAGAAAAAAAAAGCCCAAGAACCACGTACCTTGAGACCCTTGCGCGTACGAATGCGCTTGACGAGTTCTTCGATCTTGCTACCTTTATCGAGGGGAGCTGATGACGATGTATATTCGATATTTAATATCATAAATGCCAATGAATGAACGACTTACAGCCGTTCATGAGCTCCCAGTGGTCAAACACGCTCTGGGGAAAGGCTTGCCCTGCAGTCTGTGAGCGGAGATCACCATTGAAGCCGAAAGACTCCATGACAGGCAGGTATGCCTTGACGGTAAACATCGGCGTTCCGGGTCGCTGCTCCTCGCTAAAGACTTGGCCACGACGCTTGTTCAGCACGCTGTAAACACCACCAATGGCATTCTCGGAACATTGAATCTCGACTGAGACGAAGCGTCAGCGCTAGGTCTAGCTTGGCGATAGGACGAGACTGTACCGAGGTAAACGGGCTCCTGCAGGCCGGGTGTAGCAAGCAAACAGGCAGCATGGCAAACACGCCTGAAAGTGGGAATGATTTGGCCTCCACCGCGGTGGATCGCATCTGTGTGTAGCTGAGAATATGTTATGTCAGATCAACAGTTATTGTCGTACGACAGCGTTCGACTCACTGTCACATCAATAATGTTCATGCGAACACCGCGCATGTTCTCTTCGGCACAAACACCTTCCTTGGTTGCCCACTGGAATGCGGCAACACACGAATCCTTGATTTCATTGAGGTACTGTACACCTTTGGTGACGTCGACCAACAAGTTGGGACCGGTGGTCTCGGGACCAAAACACCAGATCTTCCGGGCATCAGTGGCATCCCAGTCGTACTCATCCGCAAGGATACGGGCGCGGGCCTTCAAGTCGTCGCGAGAAGTAATAGTACCAGCCTCGATAGCCTTGGTAAGCTCGTCGTCGATGGGTACTGCCTTTGCATACAATCGATTGTGCTTATTCTGGGATTTAGAGAGTGCAACGATGGACGATTCCGTTTTCACTGTCTCGCGGTATCCCACGATGGGGTCGGAGATCTTCAGGGGAACGCCTGCATGGTCCTCTTCCAGGTCCTATTGTCTCATTAGGTGGATTTTGGATGATTGGAAGGTTGGATGCCTGACCTTCAAGCAAATTTCCAAGTGGAGCTCTCCGGCACCTGCGACGATGTGTTCACCAGTCTCAGCGGTCCACGCCTGGACGCAAGGATCAGACTTGGAGAGACGCTTGAGACCTTCGACGAGCTTGGGAAGATCAATAGCATTCTTCACCTCGACGGCAACCCGAACGACAGGTGACACAGAGAACTTCATGACCCTCATGTTGTGAGCAGTCTCCGACGTGGTAAGAGTACCACTCTTAAGCAAGAACTGATCGATACCGACAAGGCCGATAATATTGCCGGCAGGACAATCCTCGATAGGCTCAATGTAGCGACCCATCATGAGGACGGTTCGTTGGATGGACTTGACGAATAAGTCTTCCTTCCTTCCAGGAACGTAGCTGGGTCCTTGTATGCGGACCTTGGGACCAGCACGGACAGTCCCGGAGAAGACGCGACCAAATGCGTAGAAACGGCCCTTGTCGGACGTGGGGACCATCTTGGAGACGTAGAGAACCAGAGGTCCATTGGGGTCACAGTCACGAATACCGATAGCCGATTCATCATCCATGGGGCCCTCATAGAGGGTCTCGACACGGTAGCGTTGAGCAGTCGTGGGGGAGGGCAAGTGAATAACTATCATCTCTAGAAGAGCCTCCCCAGTAGGCAAGAACTTGCGCATGATGGTCTTGAGGAGTACTTTGGCATCCGAAATCTCCTTCTCTTCCGGGGTAAGCTTGATCTCAAGCTTGTCGCACATGGGCTCGATTTGGTCCTTCTTGTGCTTCATAACGGCATCAAAGATCTTGAATATAGGGTCGAGGACGAACATGTTGAAAGCGCGCTCGAGAGGCTTTCCATCTGAATCGGAGGGCTTTGTAGACCATTTACTGGTCGTGGGATTGTAGAAGTTGTCGCCCCAAAGCTTGCCAATGAGCTTGTCTTTGGAAACGCCAAACCGCTTGGAATATTTGTTAGCGAACTGACGGAGGGTAAATCCCCATCCGTGAAGGCCAGATGCAAAGGCGACAGTGCCCTTGTCAGGGTAGACTTGGGCATCGCCAAGAGCGGCGTCGTGGTAAGTTGAGATAATGACGTTGACTGTCTCGACTGCGCGCCGGAATGACTGGTAGAGGTCTTCCTTCTGAACTTGAAGTTCGAGGAGAGCACGGTCGACTTTGTTGATGACGACGACAGGTTTGATGCGCTCTGTGAGGGCCTGACGCAAGACAGTTTCTGTTTGGACGCAAACGCCTTCGACACAGTCGATGACGACAAGGGCACCGTCTGTGACACGGAGAGCAGCGGTGACCTCTGAAGAAAAGTCGACATGCCCAGGTGAGTCGATCAAGTTGATGAGGAATTCACTTCCTAGTGGGATCGGATGAGTAAGACGGTTCTGAATCTATGCACGAATGCAAGCATACCGTCTGTTTTTTGCTTGATTAATTCGACGTCGTTCTTGTCCATTTCAAAGTACATAGAAATAGCGGTTGATTTGATAGTGATGCCACGCTGCTTTTCATCCGGACGGATATGGGTGAACGGTACATTTCCGCCTCTTTCTGACGCAATGATACCAGCCTTGGATACGAGGGAATCGGTGAGTGTGGATTTTCCGTGATCGACTAGAAGATACAGGTGAGATGGCGACATGGTACGATATCTAGGTGAGACTGACCATGTGCAATGACACTCATGTTACGAATGTTGGTGGGCTTGTCCATGAGGGCCCGGACTTGGTCTTTTTCGGATGAGATACAAGCAAGAAAGGGGTGCGGGGTGCCCACCTATTGTGAAGTTACTGATGAAGTGTAATGAACATCAGGACGATAAGAAAAGAAAAGCAGAGGACGTACACCATGACGTCTAAGGATCAGACTTGGTATTCTACGATAGAGGATCGAAAACATGAGGAGAGTTTATGTACTTAAAGGGGCACCGGGACCGCCGCGTGAGTCAAGAATAGATCGATCGAGTTCATCGCCATCACCTATGTTTTTTTTTTCGTCACTTGACAGTATTTCTTGATGGAATTTCCACAGAAAAATAGTGCTACTTACTGGCCTCTATCTGCGCCATCCTGACTGATGTTACCGAGTGGAGGAGGGCAAGAACGTTTCGGTAGACTGAGGTGTGTTCCGGAAATGGAAACGATTCGCTGAGTCACTCGGACGCGGTTTCGGAGCCTCCTTTTCGTTCGGATCCACTACATACTCTGACTCAATTTGATATTGCCAAAGTCTCCAGATAGTTTTTCATCTGACTCCTTCCTCTCGACATAAGGACATTCCGATTGACTTGAAATGTTTAACTCCGAGATGCGCCTCAACCAAGTCCAGATCGCGCCAAGTGGTTGCTTACGATCTTATCGAAATGAGTCTGCCAATGTTGGGAACGGCGCAAAGATATTTTTCTGGTGGTAATGTCGTTTTATGAACCTGTACAGAGACTGCATTGCTCAAAGTACGACTTCAAAATACGGGAATGACGACCCGTATAGTGACGTCAGATAGTACCTTGCGTAGAAGTCTTAGGCGAAGCTTGTGTGTGGTTCCAACGACTCCTGCAGGGATATTGCTAAACGACTGACGAAGACACTTGAGGGTAAAACGAGGGCCAGACTAGTTTCGAGGAAACAATCATGCACGGCGACGAGCAACAGCTCTGACGTTGTGCAATCCACTGGTATAATGGAAGCTTCGAAATCGGGCAGCGTGGATACCCTAGGGAGAGATTTAAAGCTGTCGTGGCTTTATATACAGTATGTAAGTTATTCTTTGTCGATTATTCTTGCTCACGTCCTTGCAAAGGGCAAACACACAATAGACGGGATTGGGAACTATGACTGGGAGGTAAAGCCATCGTTTGCCATTCGCGCCGCAGAACCAGGCCATCAAGTACAACTTGTATCGAAACCAAATGTAAGTACACAGAAAAAAAAGGGAACAGTAACCGAAAGATGTGGTTCAGACATGACGCGTCTCATATCCCATTACACGATCCTACACCTCTCCTACCTTTTCCCCTTCGCGAGCCTGGCTTAAGGTACCTTCCGCAAATACAATTTCAGAGACTGTAACATCGTTGCTCGACATAGCCCGTGACAGACCGAATCCTGTATCGACTCTCTGTCCACGACCTCGGGCATCACGGTCATATAGCTCCCGGATGCCGATTATAAATCGCGGCATTAGGGTGCACATCACGATGGTAGAGAATGTGTTCAAGAAGACCATCGAAGAGGTGTTGATTGTACTTCCGAGTACGTTCAAGATAATAAGCGAAACGTCCAAAATCATGTTCCTAGGGAATTATGGTTTTAGATTTACGTGAAAGGGATCGAGAATTTGATGGATAAACAAGAGAGAACAGACAGATCAAGACAGACGTACATGAAAAAATACATTATTCCATCTTTTGTAAATTGTTTCATGTACCGATTAACCTGCCATTGCTTGGTTGCCCTGTACATCCTTGCTGACTGCCTCACAGTTTGGCTGATAGCAAGAGAAAGGAGGGTGATGCTGAGAATGAACTGGGGAATCATAGAATAGAGGTTAAATAAGGGCGGTACGCCTACTAAAACGACGTCGCAGAGTTGAATATTGAGGATTTGGACTATGGTGACTAGCCAAAGGTTCAGCAATGCCACCGACATGGAATTATATAAAGAAAATACATACCGGAGAGATGGGTGTTGGGGTTGTTGTATACTCCACAAAAAACCAGTGATACGACGACTTCTGGGATATAAATAAAGAGGAGTATCCAGAGGACAATTTTGGATTGATTCCACATTGCGTACACCCGAAGGATCATTACCGCTTCGTCAAGGCTCGTTTAAGAAAAAAGACGGTATTGGTATAATGATTACTCACAATCTGTGGCACTGACAAATAATGGGAGTGCCCAGGCATTGACAAGACTAGTTGCAGTACCTTCAGAATAGCCATGGAACATGAGAAATCATCACGGTACATAACAAGTATGTACTTACATCTGTGGACGATTTACAATGTAGTTGGTCAAACGTGAGGTACGTACATCTTTTGTATGTCATTTTTTTGATTAGAAATGGAAGCAGAAAAGACTAACTGCGAGATGGCCCTTCAGAAAAGTAGTGCCAACTACAAATCATCTCTATTAGTTTGACTGAAATTAGCGGGAAGTCAAGCATACAAAAGCTAGAGGTACTAAAAGGATGGTGAGACAGTTGTGATCTGTATGTTTCGGAAATAGCTCATAAACGTACAGAGCAAAGCAGAGGCCAACATAGCGAACCTATAGTAAAGTCAGTTTGAAAGTAGACCCTAAAATATGTGTATATGCGCACGACAATAAAGAGGCCAGAGACCCAGGTCCAGCGTTTGTACTGCCATGTGCTTGTATGTGAACTCATACGTTGTTGCTAATCGCCCCTCCCTTACCCAAATGTAATCTACCTTTGAATACTATTAACCACCAACGAAATGGGAATTGGAGATAATCATACCTCTCTAGAGAATGTGAGAACTGCGGTGACGAGATTGTAACCTTGATCCCAGAGCGAGATGCACATCAGACTACTCACGATAATCGTATGCAACTGCGACAATGATAGGAACTGTATTTATCTGTTAGAAATGTGATAAATTGATAAGATGTGTCTATACGAGACAAATAATCATTTGCTTGAAGAAATTCCAGGGCAGACTGTGGATTAGACGACATGAGGGTTAACCAAGTTGCTGATAGAGTGTCAAAAAGAAGTCACAATTCATCGTATATTAACGTCCACAAGGCGGTTATAACATTCCACATTGAATGGAACTGTGCATTTTTTGATAGTCACATGAAAATTTGATGGGGGCAGTGGGAAATATGCCAAAAACCTTAGCCCATAGCCGCCTTCCGCACTAAACAGACCATCCACTCACCATTGTGCAATGGATTCAACTACAACTTTCGGGATCTTAACAATCTTAAGTCTGAAAATTCATAGGTATGTTCGTCGCCGTTACTGCATAACTCACGTGGTCTTGGCTTTGATGACCTACTGCGAAAACTTTAGAATGATGACATGATGGATCCATCACGGCTGCGTTCATCCTGGGTCGTACTGAGGCTTTCTTGGCATCAAATCCTGCCCGCGCTTACACCCAATAGCGGAAGGTCTGTTCATGAGCACTTTCTTCAAGTCTAATTCAGCATCGCATCTCACTGATGGCCTTCACTCGACGTCCAAGCAGCTAATCCCCTTAAACGCACTCCTTTGCACTTGTGCCCCTCCAGTTGGTCGTCGAGAGAAGAGAATCAAGTAAAAGGTACAGTCGAACAAATTACGCAATCGCCGTTCATCTTTGCATGGCGGTGGCATAGGACTAGGGCCGTGTTCCTGAATATTATCGGGTGCGTAGCAACCATCAATGAAAAAGAGGAGAAATAGGGGCATTACTTGTACGTTTATCTTGATCAAGTAATGTTCGCCTTGCTCAACGCTTTCGTCGCTAGCACCGTGCAGAGGGTCAACTTCGACGGAATGCAAGCTTTGATTACACAACATAATCAAGCAACATCCCGCCCGTTCGGCGATGACCACCCTCTACTCTGGCCCGCGACGTGCGACGAGCTGTGAAATCTTGGGCCGGAAAATCTTGATCTTCGTAGCAGAAGCTGCAATGACTGTTCGTATATTGCATTCATGGTTGGAATGGCGAGGATCGGGAATGAAAGCGAGCGAGCGACGTTAGTTGCCGAGTACTCCAGAAATCCGCGTGATTGAGGAAGGGCCGATCACTTCTATTCTATCGAGTAGTCCGGCGCTACCAGTGCACGTAGCGTCGACGGCTTGACCTCATGATGGACTCATGACACCTAAATATGGTTGCGCGCGAAGTCGGAGTTCTCCGGTATGGCTGTTCTCGACTCTCGGAGTTGCGATTTATTCGCGGAACAATGACATGGGGAAACATGCCCTAAGGAAGGAGCCATAGCATGTTATACTCATTGAGCTGTGACAGGAAACGAACGTCGCGATAAAACGTGCGGCCTGTGCCTGCGTCATCGATAGGAGAAAGGCGTCCCAAGCTATTTTCGCCCCAGACTTCCGCTCATACGTGCCCGCGGCCTCTCAACACGCACGTCTCCAGTCGAATACACTCCAACCCAAACGCATCCACTTCCGAAGCCTGAGTTTGTTCCGAAGTGCAGTCCGCAAAAGCGATCGGATACAAGGTACTGTGTCCATTTGCCACGCGTTGCGGCAAGAGACCGAGTCCGGTGTCGAGCCCCCTCCACCCGCGGTGATCTTTATATTGTAATTCTCGAATGCTGATAATGAACCGTGGCACCAAGGCGCATATGACGATATAGGAACACGTGTATAGGAACAGCATCGACGGGGTGTTCAGCGTATACGTATATACGCCTTGGACCGCATTGAGGATGTTGTAAAGCAAGATACTATATGCCGAGGAGTCAAACAGAATGAGTCTAAGTTTCGTGAGATGAAAGAGCCGACAGAGCGCATGCATACACGAGGAAATAGATAATCCCGTCTCTTGCCAATTTATACAAGTAGCGATTCGGATGCCACTGCTTGGTCAGCCGGTAAAGTTCGATGGACTGCTTCAACGTTTGTATGACGGCAAGGACAAGTAGGGCGAAGGTGAGGATGAATTGCGGGAGCGTAATGTAAACGTTGAATAGAGGAGGAACGTTGACAGACGTGGCGGTGCAAATTGAGACGTCCTCGATTTGAACAGTGGACACTAGAGAGAAATTTGGGTAGAATGTGGCCAAAAGTTGATTTCGAGAGATCATACCTGAGAGGTAAGTGTTGGGGTTATTGTAAACGCCCGTGAAAACAAAGAGCGTGACAACCTGAGGCACATAAAGTGCCAAGAGGAAATAAAGGATCGCTTTCGATCTGTTCCATATTGCATATACCCGCAGTATCATGACCACTGGAAATGGTATCGTGATTCGAGTAGTGGATTAAATGAAAGAGAACGACTCACGATCGGCAGCATTATAAATTATTGGGAATGTCCACGATGCTACCATCTCGGTTATCGTACCTTCATGATAATAGGATTCTATTTTCTCAGAGAGAATAGTAGGTCATTGTACTTACACCTACGAAGTAATCGTAAACGGTGAGAACGGAATCAAAAACTGTATTGGTGCGTACGTCTAAGAGTTGAAGTCGTTAACGACGAAACCATGCATAAAGTGAGAGACTGACGATAGGATTACCGGGGATAAATGAACTACCAACTGCGAATGTATGTACTGAGCTTTCGTCTATAGAAAATCAACTTGGAACGTACGGAGGTCACTGAGACTTTCCGTGGGAATCAAATGTCAGTCGTTTGGTATTGAAGCATGGTAACGCACATGGCCCAACACAGACCAGGGTAACGGACCTAGCTGATTATTAGTTCTGACAATATAAAATTCTCTGACGCGTGATGCATACGAGAAAAAATAGTGTAGAGGCCAAGGACCACGGTCTTGACTATGACATCGTCAGTATGGGAGACTTTATGCGCGTTTCATTCATACCCAAATGTAATCTATCTTGGGGCGTTGTTCAAGAAACGTAAAGGTCGAGGGAGGGATAACATACCTCCCGGGGAAGAGTGAGAACTTTGGAAGGGTTGGGGTGCGTATTTCAGCTCCGGACCCATGGCACAGAAGTAGTACGTACGATAATCGTATACGAGAGCAGTGATAATGACAACTATATTGGTCCATAAGTTGTCCTACAGGCTGCATGGACGAGAGGAGGCCTACCGGACCCGTAATTATTTACCGCGAGAAGTCCCAAAGCTGACAGAGAGTCGGACGACATGTCGAATAGGCCGCACGATGAGTGAAAGAGAGCGGTTGGCGGCCGTCAGGTTACGTCTAGTATCTATATATTGTGAGTTCGACAAATGCTTCAGGGCTCCGTTCGAAAAAAGGACTTGCGATCTTCACGGTCTATATATCCAATTTAAATGGTGGGGTGTGGGGTGACAAGCACAAGATCATTGTATGAACAACACGTGCCTTTTCGGTCGACAGATCGAAGGACGAGACACGCTCCGGTCTATTATCCTACCACCGTATGCGTCGATGGATCTTCGATCGTAACGGCTTGGGAATTCTGGATCAATGTTTGCAAAAATAATTCGGGTTTCTCGTCCGAATACAGCCTGGAAATTGTACAGGTAACCACTGCCACATCGTACTAAGACTTCTACAAAGGGAAGGGGGTGGCAAACAAATGATAAGATATGACGTGAATCGAAGATACATATCCACGGATAGCGAGCACTCACCCTGGAAAACAGCCACATGATCACGTTAATCGGTGGGCGTGATGCGGCAGGCCACAGCTTCGAGTGGCAAATGAACGTGATCATATCAGGAAGCATGGAGCGTGGCAAGCGGCGAAGGTTCAGGTTACGTCATCCCGGCAAGCACCGGCGGAAGCCAGACTTTGCTAGGAAAACAATGGAACCAGGAGAAAACCTAGAGGCATTGGATAGGAGTGCCCACGCAACCCTAGAAATGGACCGGATTGGCTTGAGAATGCGGCGATCGGATTCGTTTATCACCATCAGTATGAACAAAGTTCCTGCCATTTACGACGCTGAAATAACATGACACTTTCTTTGATGCGCCGCTCAGCCATCCTTCAGGGAAGGCAAAGGTCAAATACCGCCTTCTTTCGTCGCACGACGACCAATCCATGCCTTCTAAGGAGTTGTGGAGTGACCTCCATCAACGGCTCTGATTTGCTAACGCCGAACACATCACGGCCGACGTATTGAAAATTCGGACCCTAGAGGCAT